>JAOYND010178658.1:0-18216 GCA_025802135.1 Lagerstroemia fauriei | reverse complement strand
ATCAAGCCCATCTCGTTAGCTCTTGATGGGTCCTTCGGGTAGTCCATCAGGGTACTCAGGTCAGCTCCTGAATCTTGGTTTGCTTCTGAGAGTCGTCGGTTCCGGTGTTTATGTCTCGGATCTACCTAGTCATGGATGGAGAGTGCAAGTGCTGGGAAGAAAGCAGAGATTTTTTTTTTATTTTATACCAGAACCCCAATAGTCTGTGGCATTCATAGGCTTATACCGAAGAGATTCTTAGGTGAGTTCAGCTCACGATGGACTGTTATGCTAAGTACATGTATTTTGTACAGAGAATTTATAAAGTACATGTACTTCGTGTAGTAGTTCACGGTGGGCTTGGCTCATATAAGAATTTCTCCTCGTACAGTGTCTTCAGCCATTTGAGGCCTAAATAACACCAAAAGGACCCTAAAAACTTTATACTCTCCATCCGCAACCTCTCATTTAAGTATCGGAAAGTCGATCCGGGACTTCAACCACGGAGCTTGACTTCCTTGTAGGCGAGGACAGTTACTCAGAAGCAAAGCAGGATCCAAGACCAGATCGAGGATCCGATGGGCTACCTGAAAGGCCCATCACCTCGGGTCGGGCATCTCGGCATGAGAATATGCATTGCTTGTCTACCAATCCTGGAATTTAATTAATCCGATTCCGATGTAACATATGCGCACCTTGTAGGTCGTGGCTGCAGCTGCGCAGGAGGCAGAGCAAGTTTAGAAGGTAAATATGCATCACCAATCGATGAAGCTTGGATTTGGATGGGGAACAAGAGCAATGACATTTTGATCTCTATTTGGGCCAAGTGACCTCTCCGAGGACCACGTGAAACAGGGAACTGAACACAGGAGCTCGTGAACTATCCAAAATTGCTTGCCCGTCCTACTAACACTGGCTTATCCATATTCCATGCAACTTTTCGATTTGAATGTGCAGGAGGAAACCGAAGACAGATCAGGATGGAAATGGAGGATCTGACGCGGAAAAAGAAGGAAGTGGATGAGGATGGACCGTCCACGACAATTTGTGACCTGATACTAGGAATTCTGAAGTTCATAGCATTTGTGCCCCTCCATTTTCTTGTAAGCGGTGAGTATTTTGACAGCTCTTTCATCTGATATATTCTCAAAAAAAATTGGAGAAGAAAGCCATGTGGAACTCTGCAAAATTATTTTCCTAAGTAGAAATTGTATGCAGAGAGGCTACTGTCAATTGCGAAGAGGAAGAGGAAGCACAAGTTGGCTGAACAGCTCCTGAATGAGCTGCTCGGTAAAGCTCGTTTTTACAAGCCTCCTGACGTGAAAGCACCTTCGACATCGAGCACCTCAGAAACCCTGAGCGATGCACCGTCGCAAGGTACCTGTTTTCCTCTTCAAATTCACCATGTACTGCTTGAATAACTGGGTAACGTGGAGAGGAAACACAGTGATTACTAGAGAAATTGTGCGTTTATCTATTGTCTTTTTAATCTTCATGCGGTTTTTCGCTGGAAGCCTATGAACCATTTTTGCTCCTGGAAATTATTGACAAGCCATGAACATCTACCATTGCTAGGAAAAGATGGAACCGTTGCTGGAAAAGCGACGAGCACTCCTGGGAAGAAACAAGTTCAAGAGCAGCAGCAGAAACGAGGCCGGAAATTTAAGAGAAGGAAACTGGAGCAATCCAATGAGCCGTTCGGCCGAGGGGAGACGCCGTTACTGACAGCGGCGAAGCTAGGGATCGTGGAAATGGTGGACGCGATACTCAGCAAGTTCCCTGAGGCGATCCGAGATAAGGATCGCCAAGGGAAGAATGTGGTGCTGCTAGCGGCAGAGCACCGGCAGAGCAGAGTTTACAGGCTCCTGGAGAACAAGAAGATGGTGCGCGAGAGCATCTTCGGTCAGGTGGATGATCGGGGAAACAGTGCTCTTCACTTGGCTTCCCGGTGCAACCCGAACCGACCCTGGTTCACTCCCGGGCCAGCACTGCAGATGAAATGGGAAATTACATGGTATCAGGTAGATGTAATCCTAGTATTCTGCTGCAATAAACCAATTATTTTTTGGAATCAATTCAATTTTTCTTTCATTTTCATGTTGGTTTGGACCTTATGATCTTGTCGTTTACAGTATGTCAAAAGCTCCATGCCATCAAACTTTTTTGCTCTCCGGAACAAAGACCGGAAGACTGCTCAAGAGATCTTCACAGAATCACACAGACGTCTGAGGAAAGAAGGCAAGGATTGGCTGACCACTACCTGCACAGCATACTCTGTGATCTCCACGCTGATCGCTGCAGTCGCGTTCGCCACTTCATCGAACATTCCGGGAGGCTACGAAAACGGAATACCGGTGAGTGAGTGATTGATACGCCGATCTTATGAATTCCCTCGTCCACGCTTCGGTTTTGCGGATAGTTTGTGATGACCATCTTATTAATTCTGCGGTTTTAGGAACTTGAGTCCGAGTTCGCTTTCAGTGTCTTCTCCATCTCTTCGATCGGTGCCCTCTGCACCTCCTTGTCTGCCCTGGTCTTCTTCATCGCGATCCTCACGACCCGGTACGAGCAACAGGACTTCGCCGTGAAAATACCCAATCGGCTCCAGTTTGGCCTCACATTTCTCTTCGCGTCCATTGCTAGCATGCTGGTCTCTTTCAGCTCAGGCTTCTACTTCAGTGTGAGGAGCAAGCTAGAGCATGCTGCGTATCCAATATTCGCCGCGATGTGCTTGCCGGTGACCCTGTTCGCAGCGGCACAACTCCCTCTCTACCTCGGCCTCAACCGTGTTATCTTCTTCAATCCCAAGAGCAAGATACGACACTTCGACCATGACATTGATACCCATTAGCCACTATTTCTCGACCTGAGTGATTTTTAAATGTTGGATGTTGATCCAGACATGTGCAAAATTTGTTACATTGAGTTTGTAATTGGGTGTGGTCCGATTTTTTGTCAAGTGTGGTCATTTGTCGACGATTTCCTACTTAATAGATTAGTTTCCTACTTATATTAACAAAAGTATAATAGTTGGTGTGGTTGGTTGTCTCTTCCCCTTAAGTAAGGTTGCAAGTTGGAATCTTTCTTGCGCCTACTTTACCACTAATGGACCTATTAACTCAAACTGGATTAGTCGGGGTCCGTTGGACTTCTAGATGCGAGCCTAATTCAAAGAGATGCCCATCCATGTGCCTCTTCAAGCACATGGTAGGTAAAAGACTAATATAGCCCTAAATCCCTACTTAAAAGTTGCACTATACATAAGACCTTCATAAAAGAGCAAAGACCTCTATCGGGGAGGTAAAAGACCCCACTGGGAGGCTAAAGACCTCTAACATGCGAGTCAAAAGTCGTCCAATACAGGAGGCATAAGATGCTTCAGAAAAGGGTGAAGATCTCTCCGTCCCTCACCGAGAGGACAAAGACCTCCAAAATATGAGGAAAAAGTCATCTAGTACAGGAGGCATACAAGACCCTTTGTAATGGGTGAAGACCACACAATAAGAGGTGCTGAGATCCTCTTAAGCACGAAAGACCTTCACTAGAGGAGCAAACGATCTTCAAAAGAAGGACACAAAGGCCTCCCAGGAAGGGGGCAAAAGGTCCTCACAAGGAGATAATAGGTCTTTTTGATGGAGGATTTGGAGGGAATGCTCAATTCCTTACTTGGCAAACTACACAGGAGGAGTTTGAATGTATATCTTATCCATCCAAATCCCTTCAAAGGTCAATTTTTCTATTCCTTCGAGTTGGTAGAATTTGGAGAGAAATAGAGAGAAAGAAAAATTTATGATAAAAATATCATGTACAATAAAAGAAAAATAAAACATAATATCAATACACATGTCAAAATGGTTAAATTAACTTTTTTTATCCCTCCGTAACATTCTCTAATAATAATATCTAAACAAGTAATTTGAAGAATAGTTAATCCCTCTAAATCCCTTCTCTCCTCATCCCTCAATTCAAACAAGCTGTAAGGGCTTGTTTGGATTGAGGGGTGGGGAGGTTTATAGAGGGGAAGGTTATGAAGGTTTATGAAGGGTTATGGATGTTTATGGAGGGGTGACCATAACCCTCCATAACCTTTGTTTGGATAACAATATAAATAAGGGGGTTTATGGAGGGGAAAATAATTAATTTTACCTTTTGCCCTTTCTAACATTTTATTATTTTTATACAATAGACAGGATCCTGCATTTGTCATTAGCCGGAAAATTGTTACCGCGCCAAAGGTTTCACAGGAAAAGTAGTGTTTGTTCCAGGAAGATTTTCAATTGATGCATGTGAAGCATTTTTCTGAATTTTCGAATCTACCGAGACCAATTCACTTGGGTTAGAGAGTCAGGTGTTTTTGGATGAAATAAGACAGTTTAGTATGATGGAAGTAGATTTGCAAATAATTCTTTTGAACCTTTTCTCTCTTCTGCAGAATGGATGATTTCCTTGATGTGGAGCTATGAAAGCTCGTGAGGCTGGAGCGGTGGAAGACAGAGAAGAAATGGCTGAAATAAAAAAGGGCTGAAGGGCATAATTGTTTTCAAATTATTCAACCCTCCATAACCCCCCAAATTGGAGGGTTGAAAAAATGAATACAAGAAGGGTTAAGGAGGGTTAAAATCAACCCTCCATAACCCTCCATAAACCTCTCAATTTTAATTGCCAAACAAGGGTTACAATCACCCCTTCATAACCCTCCATAAACCCCAATCCAAACAAGCCCTAAAGCATCTCCAATAGGGGAGCATCTAAATGGAACCTCGTGGTCAAACAACAAGAAAAGACTTAAGAACAGAGTGTGAAGTTGTGTAAATGATTAGTAAAATAGAAGAAGCAAGACTTAACGGCAGAGAAGAACAGTTGTGAAGGTGACCAGATTGTAGTTTTGAAAGGTTAGACAACCAACAAACGTATAAGGTTAGACATAAAAGTAAATGTCAAAATAATCAGCAATTCAAGCGGTGAAAACGACACTCAAGTTGAAGGACATTTTATGTAATAACAGCAACGTCAAGTACTGTATTATGAGAGAGTGATATTAAGCACATCAGGTACTAAGGTTTGAAATGCAACAATATAGCAACTAAGTCGTAAGCAGAACTTAGCAAGTATTATGGAACTCAGGAAAGAGAATCTACAAAATGCTGAAAATCTACAAGTAATTCAACATTAAGAAACTGCACAAAAGATGACAAAAGCGTCTCCACTCACACACTTTCAAGATTATAAGCCCCGTAACATATGGCCTAAGCCCATTCTAGCCCATCAGAGTTCTTTAAATCCAATGATATGTTTTATTATTTTTGCCCCCACCAACTTACCCCACATATTTATCTCTTCTTTTTCTTTTTATCCATTATGCTATCACTTTTGAGAAACCTCAAACAGAAAGCGGTAGAGAAATAACACACTGAGAGAGAGGGACGAAGCCCCAAGAAGAAGAACGGTGACGGGCATTTGGAAGAAAGAAGGGATAAGGGAAACCGACAATGTCAATTGAGTGAGTCCATGTGATTTACTTTGATTTCAACTAGTAAACATCATCGCAAGTAGAAACCGAAAATTTGACGCTAATTGTTTGATTAATTTTTACTTGAAGAGATGTCACACATGATAGTTCGTTGCTTGGGATCAAGTCATTTTGCATGAGCTGAGTACATCGACTTACACGACATATACGAAAATATCCGACATTTTTTTTCCTACAAAAATATCCATAATCAGGCGATGGAAAAATCCCAAGAGGACCATGATTATTAGCTGTCGTGCTTTCGCAGTAGTGCCTTGTGTCCCTGTCGTGATCGAGACAGTGAGGCAGACCTCTCTAACAATTAATATCCTTTCATTCAGTAGTCGGGTGCTGTCCAGCTGACCGGCTTTGGTTTTTAGCAATTGATATTTGACAATTCAATGGATGTAGACACGGAAATCTCTCGTTACCAATCAGACTAGTTCGACCAGAGATGTCGGGATATTAGTTCCACCGGACACAATGAAAACGAAATGGAATCTGTTGAAAAATCTTACTGAAGGATTTCATAACACATGCACATCACATAGAAAGAAATCCACAAAATACTCATATAAATATAAATACCGAGAAGAGTTGTCGGCATACCTCAAATAATCCAAGATCGTAACGCGAGATCGAATCACGTACCGAGTTCCGCACGAACACGAACACGCTGGCGGTGGATCCTCACTACGTAGTCGAGTAAGAACCAATCTCGAATCACAGCACAAGAACCTCACTTGATTTCTAATGGGAGCAACACGTGTATAACCCGAACACACTTATATCTCCCTTGAATTTTCTCACACTCACGCACACATTAGCTGAGTCATAAAAGAAAAATCAATCTACCCTCGCCTTTCAGCAACATATCAAATATAATGCTGTTGGCGTGCAATTACGAGAGGAGTTGCACGACACAATTAATTTGTGTAACCTCCTATTCATTGTTCGAATCAATCTTCAACATTATGAGGATAATCAATGGGAATTATTCTCCCTTTAAATTAGAGATTAATTCTAATCGGGTCGGGTTCGAATTAAGTCGGTCAAGTTCCACACGGGCGGATCCGTTTTCCTACACTTACAAAGAGCCAGACTCAAGAGAGGTACTTCACAAATCAGACAGCTTTGTTCCCTTGCTCCGAGAAGGCGATATTAAGGATGATGACTGTTAGTCGTTGGAATCCTACGGCCAAAGGCACTTGGCAAAATTGTTGCTGCTCATATACATGGTTTGTTTTGGCTTCCTCTAGTGGATATATCGTTGTAAGTAGATGCCGAAGATTTTATGCTATATATTCATGTGATTAATTCTCACTTGATCAAGAGGTCGCATAGAAATTGTTTGATCTAATCGTTTTGCACGAGCTGAACATATTGGTGAACAGCGTGATGGTGGAAAAGTATACGGCAATTTTCTAGGGAAGTAAATATCCATCAATCGCAGATCAGCTAAGCCATTCAAAATTCCGAACAAGACCAAGAATCGCACAACGTTTCGTGGACCAGGCTGCCATGTTTCTCCATCTTGATGCAGACAACGATAATGACTTTTGTAACGTTTGAGAATTTTGACATGTCATGTGATTGATGAAACGAATCTTACAGAAATATCATAAAATTGAGGTATATCACATGCAAAGTTAAGCATTCAGGTATATATGAGCTCAACCTCTTCTTTCAGGTTTGATAAAAATTTTATAGCTATACATTTAACGATCTATAATAATTCTCGACGTGGACTTGGGATAATTACAGTAAAAGTTGTTGGAGCCTTCGTTGGCCATTTGTTCCATCTCCAAATACACTTGGAATAATTACAGTAAAATTTTTATATGTTTATCATTTTTTGCAGTTAAATCCTATAAATTTGAAAATTATTAATTTAGTCCTATAAGATCAGTTCCGTTACACTTTCAACTCAAATCATCAATATTTTACTGACGTGGACTTCATGCCGTTAATAGTTTCATTAACGGAGCAGTGATTTTTAGGACTGAAAGTGTAACGGAATTAATCGTATAGGACAGAATTAGCTATTTTCAAACTTATATGGCTCAACTATTAAAAATGATAAACATATAGGACTTTCAGTGTTATTTTATCCACTTACAGGGAAATGAATGGGGCGAGAAAATAAATGAGAAATCCGAAGCGGAAGCTAAGGAGAAATTTTCGGATGATCTTATCTCACGAATATGTGACGTAAAAAAACAAAAATAGAAATACGACGAACAAGTGAATCATTGTTAATCACCCAAACAGTTGCAATAATGATTACTAACCATAATAATCCAATCTGTTCTCCCCATCGTATGATCGTGATATATGACCATCTACGACTTTTTCCGGAAAGACAGTGAGAGTAATTGATAGAATTATTCAATCAGATCATCGATAACAGGATCAAATTAAAAGAAAGACCTACTCTCAGTTCACAGGGCTTTACGTTCCCAATATCTCTCCATGCACTAAAACTAACATACTCAACAAATAACTTTTAAAATTTTTTTAGTATTCGAATTGGACTGGCCAGATTGTGGAATAAGTTATCTATATCTCTCTATATATATATATATATGTATGTAACTGTTGTAACCGAGTATAATAGTCTAGTGATTCAGATCTTACTCTAGTGGTTTGGCGAGGTCAAGATCTTAATTTCGAATCCCTTCATGCACTTGTCAAAACCATCTACCATAAGTGCACTATTTGAGCCGGGAACTAGAGAGGCACTAACTTTTTAGACTAGATTAGATTAGACTTTGGTGGTGGTGCGTTGACGGTTAGTATTGAGCGCTGGTTGTACGTTCAGCTCATATGATACGTTCACGATTTTACACTGAACATGACATAGTGTGGCGATTGAATCACCATTATTACTACCATCCTTTTACTAATAAAAAAGAATCTTTGTATTTAACTGTTGGAGTACCCTGGAAAAAAATGCTGAAGAACTTGATTATATATTGGAAAGGTTCCAAGCCTTGTGGAGCAACAATGCCCACCAACAGCCACCCCCACCAATACACCAACGCCCGAACTCCACGACAATGGAACAAGAATCTCAAAACTCGATCGACATGAACATGCTCTATGAAGCAGCCGTACTGGGGCATTGGTGCACGGTCGTCAAAGCCTACACCAGCTCGTCCGGCAAAATCATCGACAACTACAAGGCTGCCGGTGGTGAGAACGACACGGCGCTGCACGTGGCTGTGGTCGCAGCCAACAATGAGACCGAGTACGTTTTGAAGATCATTGGAGGGATACCTAAAGACCATCTCTCGGAGATGCTGAGGATGAGGAACCACAGGGGAAACACACCCCTTCACCTGGCAGCAGCGATGGGGAAGGTAGAAATGTGTTGGCGCATTGCTTCCGAAGATAAAAGCCTTATAGCTGAAAGAAATGAACAAGGTACGTAACAATTGAGGAAAAAATGGAATTGAAAGTTTAAATCATTCACAAACCTTGTTTTTATTTTGGTTATTTTCCTTTCTTTTCTTTTCTACTGGTCCAGCTGTTTCTAAAACTCACTTCTGTGTGATTTGATGAATGCAAGATTTTACGTTCGGATTCCTTAATACACATTTTTACCAAAGAAAATATTAAATTGCAGTATACGTCACGTTCTAAATCGGACGATCTGTCAGTTACAGTGGATTCAGTTAATTACGACGATGGGAAAGTTAACTTTGATATATATATATTACCCTGACAAAATAGGCGAGACTCCTCTCTTCCTTGCTGCCCGCCGCGGCCACGAGAAGGCATTCCTCTATCTGGAACACCACTTCGGCAAGGAAGACATCACCCTGGACAACATGCTCATGAACTCGAGCCGTGACACCATTCTTCACTCTGCCATCTACGGAGAGCACTATGGTGAGCTTATAATTCTGGCCGTTCTAGTCTTGGTATCAGTACTGTTACATTATCAGTGGGCATGCTGGGATAGTATGCAGTCGGTTATCAGGACAGTAGTACTGCAATCTCGGGATTGCCTGAAATGATCGATGTATGATTCTGTCTTTTCTTTTTTCTTCTGGGATTGTATCTTCTACTTCAGGGCTTGCAATCCGAATAGTGGAATCGTACCCGGATCTCGTCGACTGTGCGAATGAGGAGAACTTGACGCCTCTTTACGTACTGGCCCTTCAGCCACTTTCGTTCAAGAGCAGAAGCATTATCCACCTAGGCCTCTTTGGTCTCATCTTCTACCATTGTAAGTGCTCAGATTCTTCTCACCAATCTTACGTCTACAAGCCGTTATGGACTGTTAGAGTCGTGGACAGAAGGTTCATGGTCTTGACCTTCTACCTTCTATTCGTGAACAGAATTGTTACGGTCCCAGCCTTCACTTCAAACGGCCCAGCCCGCCCTGCTACATTCTGTTCGCAAACAGAACGGGTACGGCCTTGGCCTTCACTTCAGACGGCCGTGGCATTCAGCTTTCTGTTCGTGAGCAGAATGTCCACAGCCCTGAATCTAGCTAGGCCCTGACCATCAGAAACCGTTTTTCCAAATTTAGGAGAACAGTTTCTCATTCACACTCATTTAAATTGTCATTTTTGGCAGGCATAATCATCGGGATGCACACCTGGGAGGATCAAAAGGACATGAAAGACATAGAAGAGATAGATCAAAGTCAGAAATCTCGAGAGCGCCCCCAGAACTATGAGACTCGTTATGACATCTACAACATTTTCAACCGAATGTTCTTTATATTTGGTCTGTGTCGTTTCCACATCATCCTCCTACTCTACCATCGTGTTCGACTCTACTAAATGAACGATTGCACCGAGAGCCTTGTCTTGATCATGTATTAGACTGACGGGTCGCCTGTTTTCCAATCCGTCATGCTTAACCCTTATAGAGACCTAATCCGATCAAGCCCTTCTAATTAGCTCTTGATGGGTCCTTCGGGTAGTCCATCGGGTACTTGGGTCCACTCCTGAATCTCAATTTGCTACCAAGAGTCGTCTGTTCCGGCGTTTTAAGTCCCGGATCTATCTCTATAATTAATTCACGGATGGGGAGCATAAGTGCTGGGATGGGGAGCATAAGTGCTGATGTAGGGACTTGTCCCACATCGGCTGAGTGCCAGTGTTCCTGGCGCCTTATATGCAAGGAGGCCACTGCCTCCTGATGGACATGTCTTTTGGGATGGTACGCCTCGCTGCATCAAGTGCTGAATGGAAGAAATCTGAGATTTTTAAATTCCCGAGCCCCGGTAGTCTGTCATATTCATAGGCTCGTACTGCGCCTGCTGCTGACATGGGATGGAGCCACTTTCGGCCGCTTGTGGCCTAAATAAACCTAAAAGGACCCTAAAGACCATACACTCTCCATCCACAACCTTCCCTTTAAGTATCGGAACGTCGATCTAGGACTCAAACCCCGGAACCGACTTTCTTGCCGGAACCGATGACTCTCAGAAGCAAAGCAGGATCCAGGACCAGACTTGAAGATCCTGTGGGCTACCACCAGAAGGACGACCCATCAGCTCTCGTCGAGCATCTCGGCATGAGAATATGCATTGCTAGTCTAGCTACTAATCCTGGAATTAAATTAATCCGACTCCGATGTAACACGTACGCACCTTGTAGGTCATCGCTGCAGCAGCTATGCAGGAGGCAGAACAAGTTTAGAAGGTAAATATGCATCAGTGATTAAGCTAGGAAGTAGGAAATGGATGGGGAACAAAAAGGCAAATGACGTTTTGATCTTTATCTGGGTCGAGTGACCTCTCCGAGGACCCCATGAAATGGGGAACTGAATGCCACGGGCTCGTGAGCAATCCACAGATTGCTCGTGTGTCCTATTCACTTGTACTAACACCGGGCCTATCGATTTCTCCGACTTGAGTATGCAGGAGGAAATCAAACACAGATCAGGATGGAAACGGAGGATCTGGCACGGAAAAGGAAGGAAGTGGATGAGAATGGACCGCCCACGACAATCTCTGACCTGATACCAAGAATTCTGAAGTTCATTTACCTGGCCCTAGGAATTCTGAAATTCATTTACCTGGCCCTCCTTTTTTCTGTAAGAGGTGAGTATTATTGACAGCTGATCTTTCATCTGATACATTTTGCCTCAAACTTTTCAAGCGATGTTCGAACTTCTTTCGATACAAAATATGATGAATTTTATGAGAACCTATAAGAGGTCGGGTCAGCTTTCAGTATCTTACTCCCTGACATGGGATCCAATCCTCAATATCAGCCTTTGTGTGGTAACATGTTCACATTTACATGTCTACTTAAATACCTGTCCTCTCAACAACTAACCATGAGGCAAGCCTTTTACTTCCGGTCTAGGTGAGGGGACAGACTATCGCAAGAAGCGCATTCTCTTCCGTCCTCGTGCTAAAATATGAGTTCGACTTTTCTTCCGTACTTGGTAAACTAGTCATGAGCAAACTATCTTTCTTCCAATCTCGGGTTTAACCGACCATACTCTAACCCGGCGAGGTGAGAGTACCTTGTAAAACGGACTCTGATACCATATATAATTTTTCACCTGAAGTCAGATTCATATCTACCAACTAAAAGTCTGAACTATTAGGCAATGATACCCAATTTCGTTATAGACCAAGTTTCAATCTCTTTAACTCTGCGATGTGGATTCAATTCTCAACTTAAAAGATGATTACAATTATGGTATTCCACAATGAGTTTTATGCAGAGTGGCCACTGTCAATTGTGAAGTGGAAGAGGAAACACAAGCTAGCTGAACAGCTCCTGAATGAACTGCTCGATAAAGCTCGTTTTTACAAACTTCCTGAGGTGAAGACATCAAGTACCTTGGAAACCGCGATCGATGCACCACCTCAAGGTCCCCTTTTTCTCTATAAATTTACCTTGAATTGCTTTAAAGGACTTGGAAATGTGGAAACATAGTCATTCGTAGGAAAATTATTCGCTGGAAGCCTATGAACCATTTATGCTCCTAGAAACGATTGACAAGTCGTGAACATCTATCGTTGCTTGGAAATAATGGATCCGTAGCTGGAACAGCGAGAAGCACACCCGGAAAGAAAAAAATGCAAGAGCAGCAACAACTGGAGGAGTCCAATGAGCCGTTCGCCCGAGGAGAGACGCCATTACTGACTGCGGCGAGGCTAGGAATCGTGGAAATTGTCGACGCGATACTGAACAAGTTCCCAGGGGCCATCCAAGATAAGGATCTCCAGGGGAAGAATGCGGTGCTGCTGGCAGCGGAGAACCAGATGGTCAGGATTTACAGGCTCCTGGAGAAAAAGATCATGGTGAAGGAGAGCATCTTCTGTCAGGTGGATGCCGATGGCAACAGCGCATTTCACTTGGCTTCTCTGTATAACCCAAACTGGCACTGGTTCACTCCCGGGCCGGCACTGCAGTTGAAATGGGAAATTATGTGGCACCTGGTAGATACAATCCTAGTATTCTGCTTCAATAACCCAATTCTTATTTTTTTGGAATCAATCCGATTTTTCTTTCATTTTCATGTTGGTCTGAACCGTATCATCTCCTTGTTTACAGTATGTTAAATCCTCCATGCCATCAAACTTTTTTGCTCTCCTAAACAAAGACGGGAAGACCGCTCAACAGACCTTCATTGAATCACACAGAAGCCTAAGGAAGAAAGGCAAGAAGTGGCTCACCAAGATCTGCACAGCATACTCTGTGATCTCCACGCTGATCGCAGCGGCTGCCTTGGCCACTTCATTGAACCTTCCCGGAGGCTACAACTACGGAAAACCGGTGAGTGAGTGAGTGATAGGTTGATCTCATAAAATTTCCTCGTCCACGCTCCGGTTTTGTGGATTTTTACGATGATCATATTGTTATTTTCGCGGTTTCAGCAATTCGAGTCCGAGCCTGCCTTCAGTGTCTTCTGCATCTCCTCGGTCGTTGGCTTGTTGCCCTCTGCACCTCCATGTCTGCCCTAGTCTTCTTCATGGCCATCCTCACGATCCAGGACCAGCAAAAGGACTTCGCCGTGAAAATACCCAACTTCCTCCAATACGGCCCGATGTTTCTCTTTGCGTCCATTGCCAGCATGCTGGCCTCTTTCAGCTCAAGCTTCTACTTCAGTTTGAGGAACAAGCTAGAGCATGCTGCGTATCCAATATTCATGGCGATGTGCTTGCCAGTAACCCTGTTCGCAGCAGAACAGCTCCCCGTCTGCTTCCGCTACTATCTTAAGATACGACAACTCTACGCCCAAGACATTCATATTCACTAGCCACTATTTCTCGATCTAGGTTATTTTCAAATGTTGGATGTTGATCTAGACATGCGCAAGATTTGTTATTATTTAGTTAGTAAGTGGGTGTGATCCCATTTTTTTGTGAAGTGTGGTCATGTGTCTGTGAATTCCTATTTATAGATCAGTTTCTCATTGAAATAAGAATGGAAATGTCTTTCGTTTTTTTTTTTAACACAAGAAGGTATCTTCAGCCTATTTACCAATAAATTATTATGCATGAGCTAGCAAACGGACACCGTTCAGAAATAGATCCCATATGGAAGAATATAAAAATAATTTTGAATTTATAAGATTTCTAGGTGGACATGGGTCTAACCTTTTATAGGCTTAGGTGGAGATTTTACAGATATAATATGCTTCTCGTGTTTTGAACTCCTAATGCAGGTAAAATATGCACAGATGGACCTTAGTCTAGCAACTATATTTAGCAGGAATTCGAGCCTAATTCGAAGAGATGCTCATCCCACTGCCTCTTCTTACATGGAAGGCAAAAGACTAGTAATTTTCAAAACACTACTAGTATGTCCAACCACACATAATCCGCCTTTCGTAAAACGAAAAAACCTCAATCAAGGAGGCAAAAGATCATCACAGAGGCAAAAGACCCTTAACGATACCATGAGGACAAAAACCTCCAAAAATAGGAGGAAAAAGTCCTTTAGTATAGAGGTATAAGACCCTACGTAAAGGGCGAAGAACTCCATTACAGGAGGCAAAAGTCGTGGTAAGTCCATGTACCTAATAATGGCACATGATATCTATAAATTTAACTTGTTTATCCCTCCGTAACTTTCTCTGTTAATATCCAAATAAGGCACTTGAAAGGATGAGCTGTAAAAGATCACAACAGGGGAGCATCCAAACAGAACCTCATGGTCAAAAGCATGACAAGACTCAAGAACAGAAGTGTAGAGTTGTGAAGATGATTAACGAAACAAAAGAAGCAAGACTTAAATATAGACAAGCATAGTTATAAAGGTGGCCAAATTATAGTTATGAAGACAACTAACAAACAAATAAGGTGAGATATAAATATAAAGATATGAGATTGTCAAAATAATCAACACTTCAAATAGCGAAAGCGACAACTATATAGGGCATTTTGCATAATATCAACAACATCAAGTACCATAGTATGAAAGAGTGATATCAAACACATCAGGTACTAAGGTTTGAAATGTGCCACCAAGTCATAAGTAGAACTTAGCAAATATTATAGAAATCAGGAAAGAAAGTCTACAAGGTGTGAAGCTCTACAAAGTTATTCAACTTTAAGGAGCTGCACCGAAGATCACAAAAGCGTCTCGACTCACACACTTTCAAGTGATTATAGGAGTAAGGAGGCAAGGAGGCGAATGAATTATCAGTAAAATGGAAAGTAACTAGTGCAAAATGCAAAAAGAAATAGTGATAATCAAAGACCCCCCAAAAGGGGTAGCCACAAGGCTCAACCTCATGATGCAACAATGACCTCCAACAAGATGCGTAAGACCTTACCATGATGCGATGCTCAAAGACCCCCTCAGAGAATAGCCATGGGGCACGATCTTGAGGGGCAACAAACACCCCCAATGAGATTTAAAAGACCTTGCCATGATGTGAGACTCAAAGAACACTCACGAAGTCACCGTAAAGGGAAAGATCTCGTGGTGATAATGTTAAGTCACAATGATCCTCTGGGCGCCCATGTAGATAAGGATCCTAAGTCACAAAGACTCATCAAGGCAGCCTCTGAGGTAAAGACCTTGCGATGACAGTGCAAAGTCACAAAGATCCTCACCGGAGCAGCCATCGAGGGAAAGACCTCATGTTGACAACATAAAGTCTTTAAGACCCTCACCTGGACAACCATCGAGGTAAAGAACTCATGGTGATATCACAAAACTTCAAAAACTCTCACGAAATGACTGTGGAGGCAAAGTATTCATGGTGGTAGCATAATGACGTGAAGATCTTAACCCGAGTGGCTTTAGGATCACCGGGTTTCAAAAGTGATACATCGACAAAGACGTCCTTCAGTAATGTCAACATGATAAATTCTCATGAAACAACAGAAGTTCAAAAGAAAGCTGTAAGCAAGATCCTGACTAGGAGCCATGAGATGAAGTTCTCGTTGAGCAACATGATAATAACAAAAGTAGGAACTACATCAAAAGTTAGGGCAAAGACTGAAACTCAAAATGCAACTGAACAACAGCAAAGTTATTCACCAATATTCAAGAGCTGCATGAAGAACTTCAACGTCTTCTTTAGTAAAATATTTCCCCAACATCAAAGAGCTCAAGAGAGTATTCGCAAAATGACAAAAAAGGCATGTAAAATGACACAAGCTCATGGGGCGACTAAAAGGGTACTGAAGCATAAGAATGTCAATGGGACGTGGCAAGGCCAGTATTTGTATACCCAGATCCGTCCCAAGTCGATCCATTTATAAGAAAATAATTATTATTATTATGTAAAACATAATTTAGAATATGATATAAATTTACGTATTTATAATTGTATAATTAAATAAGTTTAAATAAATTAAGAATTTAAATAATTTTGATAAATTAAAACAATTTATTACCCGATTTTTAAGATAAAAGTATTTATAAATTAAGTAAAATTAATTTTAAAATATTTAATAATATAATAGAATATTATGTAATATGGGAGGGGGATTGGGCGGCAGACAAAGCCAGACCCGCTTCGACCAATGCACAAGTCAGTTCGGACCTTTTCTAAAATGGGGCGGGATAGGTCTCGCAGGTCCAGGTCAAATTGTCATCCCTAGTGAAGCATATTCCCTCCCACACTTTCAAGAGACGATGGGAGTGAGTGGCAAGTGTTGTGAGAAGATTTATGGACTTCAAGCCCAAGAGCCCAGTGGCTACAGTAGCCTGTTATAAGTAGGCCTAATAATTTTTGATACGATAATCCGACATGACCTAACACGGAGTTAGACGGGGTTCGGGTTGATCTTAAACTAGTTTCGTGTCTAAACGGGTTAATCCGTGTAATCCGTTTACATAAACGGGTTAAACCAGGTTGAACCCAAGTAACCCGACACAACACGATTAAACCCGTTTAATTATGTGTCTATATGTCAAACTCATTAACAATTTAAACATATTAAGTTAAAATTACAATTACACCAGACACATTTAGTTATACGGTTAAATATTTCGTGTCATGTCAACCCGGTTTTAAACGGATCGTGTTTGTGTTTGAAGTTTCTAGCCCGTTTATTAAACGGGTCACATACATGTTGAGATACTTTTGACACGACACGTATTGCAAGGCTTAGTTATAAGCCTAACCAACAAAGCTCGAGACGAGAAGATTTAAACAGACATAGACAGTTATTTGCCTCTTCAAGATAAATGCTGGTAACCGCCTCTTTCAATTACCACTCAGTAAATATTAAAGGGTCGGGTATGTCCCACCTGAAGGGGATGAGCAACACTCTCATCCTATGCTACTTCTCTCTCGCTCTCTGTCTCTCTCGAATATAATATGTTCTTATTACCATGCCTTTACTTTTTTAATAATCACAATCATATTAAACATCGGAGAGGAAAATCGAGATTCTCTCCCGATTTCCCTTTTGCAAGTCTTCAGAGCAATGGCCAGTGGTGAAGATGATGATGAGATGTTAAGACGTATTTTCCACTTCCACAACACATTACATTGCTGAATTCCCAGCTACTATAAGGAACGCCCTTCAACTATATGCTTGAAAATCGGCACTTTTTGTATCTTCCCTTAAAATCTCCCGACCCGAGGAATGTCGTCTTCGTCTCTTAGATTAATAGTTTAGCTTGTTCCAACCATGGTGACAATCAAATCTCTTCACTATATTTCTATTAATCATTCCATTCTTACCGACCGGTTGTGACGAAAAAGCCACTTAACTAGAACCATCTTAGATCTTCATGGTATTGCTTGAGATTTGCCTCTTCTTGTCCTTCTTTTTATCTAGCTTCTTTGGTTTACATATTTATTTACACTTTTTTTTTCCCCTTTTGTATGTTCTTTGCTGTGGCCGAAGAGGACGAAAGCAGCAGCTCGTGAAGAGCGTGCAATCCTTTACAAAATAAAACAGTCTCTCTCTCTCTTTTTTTTTTGTTTTCCCGGTGTGCACCGTCTCCTATCTTGAAACCGATGACGCCTGCTTGATTCGAATTCAAGACTGCTTGACCCATTAATGAGCAAAACCCTCCGGCTGTGAATTTTCTCCATTCACAATATTCGAATCCAAAATCTTGCATAGATGGAAGAAATGTCAGATTGTTGAACCCATCCATATTGGTAGTAAAACAGGTTTCTTCCCTTTCAATGTTTTTCTTTTTCCTCGTATCCATTTAATCTTCCCTCTTGTCTCCTAAAGCGATGCTAACTCTGCTTTACCTTTTATTAACCGAGAAATAAGATAAAGCAAGAGACGAGAAAGAAACCTGCAGCATGTAGTTTAACAGAGA
>JAOYND010178657.1:0-30044 GCA_025802135.1 Lagerstroemia fauriei | reverse complement strand
CCATGGAGATGGAGATTTGAGTGCAACAAACTTTCAAATGTGAACCTATGATGATGGGCATGGCAACTTGAAAGTTTTACGGGTTTCTAAAGGCAAACTCATATTGATGGGCCCTATTTCAATGAGGATTGTAGAGACCCAATTTTGACCCGAACCCACATTTTTTATTTTTATTTTATACATATTTATTATTATTATTATATTTTATATGTATATCAAAATAAATGAGAATAAAAATAAATAAATGAATAAAACTTTAAAAAAAAAAGAAAGAGAAATAGAGACGTGAACAGTGCAGAACCACTGTGCATCGTCTCCTTCCCAGCATCTCCCCCATCAGCTCAACAGAAGACCAGGGAGGGGCTCCTCCAGCTGGCAGTAGCCACTACCACCGAGATCATTGGTTCCCACCTTCCCGGCCCGGTCCCCTCCGTCCCATCTCGCCCATCTCTTGGTCCATACTCTCTCTCTCTCTCTCTCTCTATCTATCTATCTATCTCTGTCGCACCTAATGTGGTGGCCCTACCCCTCTGAATAAATAATATAATATATGAGCATATGATAAATTAAGTAGAACCTGGTAGAGGAATCTGTTATGTACAAATATCATACATCTAGCCCTTTTGTCTGAAAGAAATATTTAATTAATGGTCTGATTAACAAAAGAATTAATCAATGATATAAATAGAAAGATGTGTTTGGAATAATAATTAAACTAGATTTTTGATGATATTTGAATTTATAAAATTTGATTGTGGTAAAATTTTTTGATGTCCTTAAGTGTTAGAAAGATATATATTCAAGGACTAAAAGGTTACTGTATTGTTAAATTATAATTTTGCTAATGTGGCGAGCCATCTCAGCAAAAAGAAACACCAGTTTGCTCCACCGGCTGCCACGTGAGATTTTCATCAAGGACAAGGAGATTGCAGACTCATGTGTTAGATGGAATGGAAGCTGGGGGAGAAATTGCGGAAAAAAATTATTCATGTCCTCAAGTGTTGGTTCGCAATATATTGGGGTCCTCAACTGCTAATCCACTCCTGCTAGTCCACTCCTTTTTTAAATCAAACAGTAACCTTTTTCAAAATTTTTGGACCAGCCTGCCTTCTCGGCCTGGTCCTCTCCATTCAATCTTGCCCGCTGTCTCCCCCCGATCTCCTGTCTCTTGGCCCATACTCTCTCTCTCTGTCGTGCCTAGCACTGTTACCCTGCCTCAGCTGGCCATGCCCCTCTGAATAAATAATATAATATATGAGCATCTGATAGGTTAAGTAGAATCTGATTAAGGAATCTGTTATATACAAATGTCATACATCTAGCCCTTTTGTCTAAAAGAAAATGTTAATTAATGGTCTAATTAACAAAAGAATTAATCAATGATATAAATAGAAAGACATGATTAGAATAACAAGTAAACTGGATTTTTGATGAAATTTGAATTTGTGAACTTTGGTTGTGGTAAAAAATTTTGATGTCCTTAAGAGTTAGAAAGATATAAATTCAGGAACTAAAATGTTATTGTATTATTAAATTATAATTTTACTGACGTGATGAGCCACCTCAGCAAAAAGAAATGCCAGTTTGCTCCACCGGTTACCACGTCAGATTTCCGTCAAAGACAAGGAGACGACGGACTCATGTGTTAGATGGAATGGAAGCTGAGGGATGAAATTATGCAAAAAAAATTACTCAGGTCCTCAAATATTGGTTCGCGACAAATTGAGGTACTCAACTGTTAGTCCACTCCTTTTTTAAATGAGCCCATAACCTTTTTCAAAACTTTTGGATCAGCTCCGGGGATCAATATTCATCATCAAGAAATTCTACATGTTTTTAAGGTCTAGGGGTAGGTCCTTGAAATTTTCAAATCGTTTCGGACCGATTCGAAATCATTTATCGACTTTGTTAAATCTGCCCTGCTCCTATTCCAAATTTTTCAGCTCTGTTTCTGATGCATTTTATGTATTTTAGGATGGTCTTAGGCGCTAGTAGAGTCTGGGGTCGGACATTGAAATTATCGGATCGCTTTGGGATCATCTATCGACTTTCTAAAATTAGCACAGCCTCATTCTGAATTTTTGACTCTGTTTCTGATATCTTTTTTGTATTTTAGAATGACCTTAGAGGTAGAGTCTACGGGGTCAGTCCTTGAATTTTTTGAATCATTTCGGATTGATTCGAGGTCATTTGTTGACTTTCTAAAATCAGTCTAGCCTCCATTCTGGATTTTCCAGCTCTATTTCTGATGCTTTTGTGTGTGTTTGAGAATGGTCCTAGTTGTTGTTACGGGTTGTTCTTTGAAATTTTCGAATCGTGTTGGATCAAGTCTTTTATCTACTTTTTAAATTTTGTCCTTATTCCAAATTTTTCAGATCAGATCCTGATATTTTTATGTGTTTTAAAGTGGGTTTTAGTGTCTCCTAAGATTTAGGTTTCAATCCTTAAAATTGTTGAAACATTTTGTGTCAATATGGGCCATTTCAAAGCAAAATGAATTAGTTTTCTTGTATATATTTTAAGTCTTTCAAGGGTGGATAATTTTTAGATTTTTAGGCTCCTTGAACGATTTAATTTTACGCCGTTCCTCAGTTCTTCTTACTATTAACTTTCTCATTTTAAGTAAAAAAACTTGTCTTGAATCAAATAGACTGATCACAATTCACTTGATCAATGTTGATATCGGGTTGAGATGTATTGATTGATGTGTGTTGGCTTGATTATATGTGAGGCTGGGAAACATAAATTTATTGAGTCCACTAATGTAATGGGGTTGGTAATGAGAGAGATGTTGATGAATGTGTGTAATTCTGACAATAGTGGAACCCTTTATTTTCTGCATTTAGATTACGCCGGTTAGTGGCATGATAGGATCGTGGTACGAATTATCGAATTTCACTCTAGAAGATCGATGGCAACTTCGATTAGGGAAATAAGTTGACAAATTAAAATGTGCAAGTGAACAAATGACCTAAACTTAGGGACGGATACCAAGTTTAGGCGTATTTTGGCTTTTGAGCTTCAAGATACATAATAGGACCTCTAGATACAAATCCTGGCTCTATGATTGACAAAAACCTGGGTGGTTAGTGCCATGGTCACTTGGTGATATAGGTGCCTAAATGACCTTAATAAATGATTTATTGGCAACTCTCATCTAATCCTAATTAAAGTGCCAAGCTAGGCCTCTTGCATGCCTAAACCAGTTTCTTTTTTCTCAACTCAGAATTTTCGTGCCTAACAAGGATGATTTTAGTGACAAAGCCTGTGGCTCAGGTGAATCACTTTCGGAATGTCCATGATCGTCCTTATATTTATTTTACATGCTTTTATTACTTATACATATGATTTATCTTAATATTGCATAAAAATATAAGGACCATCTGAAAATATTACGTTGTTACAACTATGATGTTAAGAATACTAGTCATGCCTTCCATCATTATGAGATGTATAGTGTATCAGCAAGTGTGGCGAGTTTGTTGTGCGCACACAAGGCTCATCACATGACTTGAGATGGTGCTCCCTCATTAAATATATATATATATATATATGATACTGTAAGCTCAAACATTACAGTCTTATTAAGTTACACTCAAGGGTGGTTTCTTTTTCATATGAGTATATGAATGATGGTGTTGACTTAACTGAGATTTTATGATTTTTTTTGTGTACACACAAAGCTATAGTAATCTCTGAGGTAAAATAAAATGGAACTTGCATTAGATGTAATTGGCGAAGAGTTACCTGCCCGTGGACACATGCGAGACCTTGGAAGGATAAACATGATTTCATCATCTCCACTAGGAGACCTTCCAACGCAGTCTCCCGTTTTCCATTAGGAGGGTAATGGAATCTGTTAAATTTAGAGAGAGACATGATAAATTAAAAGACCACAATAATCATGCATCATTTATTATGAATATCTGCTCCTGCATATTGTTATTATACAGATAGTACATGAATCATTGTCTTTTCGTAGTATACTTGATGCTAATAAACTAACTGAAACAAACTTGGCCAGTTAAATCGTATGGATTGGTTCAAATTTGAGGATTGTCCCCACATAGGAGAAACTCTCCTAAATTCTTGATTATCCTAATTTCGTGTTGGTGGCACAAAATTATACTAAGGAAGAGAATGTCACTTGTTAGGAGTGAAGAGATGATAACACAGAGATGTTATTACCCTAGTGTAGTGCATCATGCTGGTGGCATCCATGATCAATGAGCTCCAAGAGCAACAAGAGGAAATGAATGTCAAATCTATTCTCTTTCTCCGCAATGAATTGTATGGTGAAAATCATAGAACTACTGTATATGAGATATCTAAGTAGCTCTTCCAAGTTAGGATGGCAAAGGTACTCCTTTGGCCATGTTCTTAAATATCAATTTGATTAATGAATTAGGAATATTGAGCTTTATAATAAACAAATAATTAAGTAATAACTTAGTTCCCATTCTCTACTAGAGTCATTTTCACAATTTATTATTAACCTCCACATTAATAAGTTGGATGCCTCATTGTGAGATCTCTTTAATATGCTGAAGATTTATGAGATGCACCTTATTAGGGATAAAGTGAAGGTCTAGTTAGTTGGAGGCATCTATAAGAATAAAAGTAATGATTACTACATATTCAAGGGAAGAATGCGATAGGAATTGGGAGCGTCGTCGATGGCTTGATAGTTCGAATGTCCATGTTCATTTGCTTCATATTGAACAAACTAATGAGATTATCTGAATTTCAAATATCTTTGGCATATACAGTTAGCCACATTAATGAGAATTGGACTAACAAGTTGTATTAGAGTGGGTAGACCCATACGATTGTGAATTGTTACTAACTTGTAAATCATATCTCAAATAAAAGTTGACTAAGTCTCTGTTTATTGAAATGGTGAAAGGGCGACAAAGTTGCTAGAGTTGAACCACATTTCTATTGGGCTAATGACAATATAAGCCATAGATAGATAATCGTATCTTATAACAAAAATAAATATGGATATATGTATATGATACAAACCCAAGGTTTCTAACAAATTTAAGGAATATCGAGTAGGAAATGTATCAAGGCATTTTGATCATATCGAGTTGTTGAATGCTTGACTAGAAAGTTTCTAGATTATCAAGAGATGTTGAAATAGTTTCCAAATAATTCCTCCCAGGTATATGAGATTGTCAAGAGGAGAAAGGGCATATGATGTGATCAATTCTTTGCTTCATTGGTCGTCAAAATTCCTCTTAGATATATTTTTGAAAAAGCAACCTATCCTTTCAATAATGTTCCCACTAAGTCTGCAGCTAGTATGCCATACTAGACATGGAAGGCGAGAAGATGAGTTTTCAGTAATTTGAAATTTGAGGTTGTGTATCTTATATAAAATGCTAGATTCAGACAAGTTAAGTGTGAGATAAAAAAAAATTAGTGGGTTATTCTGAAGGAAGTTTAGGGGTATCATTCCTCTGTTGCACAAAAAGTATTTGTCAATAGACATCTCATCTTCTTGGAAGAAGAGTTCAACCAAGATAGTAGGAGAGGAAGAATTTTAGAATTTGATGAAGTTCTTAACCCATAAATATTCTTTCACTGACCAGGGTAAGGTCAACAGTTGGTCCAGAATCAGTCCACTAACAACAACCTTCTAGCCTCCTCATAATTCTAAAAAAAAGTGCGAAAAGCATCCAAAAGTTGAATTTAGTTATTGAGTATGACCTAGATTTCTACATCATAGAGGTGGATGATCCACAAACTTGTGATGACACGGTCAAGAGTGTTGAATATTGTTGAGTCTTAGAAAGTCGCTGTATACTTATAGTATGGATTTGGTGAGTCCATCTATGGAGTGATTTAAATTTTAAAGAATTGAAACATTCATTTTGATGAGACTATCCCAATGTTTGATTTTATAAAAAATGAAATGAATATTATGATTACAGCAAGGTTAGTGAGAGCACCATCCTCTTTCTCGTACTGTATGTAATTGACACATTATTAATCGAGAATCACGTGCATATGACGCAAGTGGTCAAGGTTTGATTATCCCAAAAAACTTTTTCGTTAAGGATTTGGGAGAAACGTCCTATATATTGTGAATAAAAATCTACAAAGATAGATCAATAGGATGCTCAGATTGTCTCAATCCAAGTATTTAAATATTCTGTTAAAGAGTTTAACATGGTATATAGTAAATGTGGTCGCTTGCCTATGATTGATAAGATTACTCTCTCCAAGATGATATCACTGAAGATATCTAAGGAGTAATAGAAGATGAATAAGATTTCATATTCTATGAATCATACCAAGTCTGATATGACTTATGCCTTAGAGGACATAACCCGATATCATCCTGGTTAAGGAAAGTTTTTTGGGAGAAATAAACACTCTCAAGTATCTGTGAAGTACTAGAGATTTTCTT
This sequence comes from Lagerstroemia fauriei, assembly GCA_025802135.1. Lineage (NCBI taxonomy): Eukaryota > Viridiplantae > Streptophyta > Magnoliopsida > Myrtales > Lythraceae > Lagerstroemia > Lagerstroemia fauriei. The sequence goes on along the minus strand of JAOYND010178657.1, from coordinate 23,626 downwards.
TTTGTGGGTCACGCTTGAAGTAATAGGTTATATTGACTCCAGTTTTTTACTCAATTTGAATAACATTTAATTATCCTTAGGATAAGTGTTTAACTTGAACAGTGGGTTAGTGAATTAGAAGAGTTCCAAATATTTTTAGTATCACCTCATTCGAAAGATCGTTGGGCAATGTGATGTTTGTATCAAATATGTTGACATAAGAACAACATAATGTATCTATTCACTAAGTTAGTCAATCAGTACAACAAACTGACCGCCAAGATGCATTATAGAAAGCATGTATAAGATATTGGGACGATTGGCTATAGTGCAAGTGGGAGATCGTTAGGGAAGTGCCCTATAAGCCAATCACATGATGTGATTGGTATAATTTTGAGCAATCACTAATTCATGAATAAATGATTGAGGTATTTCTAATTTATCATATGCTACATATTTAGTTATTATGATGAAACCCATAAACTAGGCTATTAATTTTAGGGTCATGATGAGATCATGCCAGTGGGACCTAAAATCTTGTAAACTTTAGTTTAAAATTATTCCTAGTCATAGAATCATTGAGTTATTCCTAGTCATAGAATCATTGAGTAGGGTATCAATGATCTGGTATGGTCTGAGTAGGGTATCAATGATCCAGTCAGGCTTGTACACTTATTACATACTTTCTAGTAGAGAGTAACTGATTTCACAGTTATTTATAATGAGTCATTAATGTAAGAGTGTAGGTGCTTATTTGGAATGTGTTCACTGAACTTACTCGCTCGAGGAATGTCCTAAGGATTACTTATATAAATGTTAATAGGAATTTATCAGGTGATAGTAGGTGTAAGTGACCCTTAGACATGAGATTACATTATTACCTTGTGATTGTTGAGTTGTGCTTTTGGTTTTTGGTTTATTACTTAACATGACTTTTTGAAATATGTGTAGGATATTCTTAAACCAATGAGACGTTAATGGAGGTGAGTGGGTAATCAATAAGGGATCAGTTACTCCTAATAATGGGAGAGAATATCCGTGTTCTACTAAGTGTTGACTCGGAAAATCTCTTACTAGAGTAGGATAAAAGATTGGAAATTGAGTCTGATACTTGTGAATTGTGATGCATATAATTAAATATTGGATTTGACATTTATATACCCTAACTTATTTGGGACATTATATAACTGAATGATATAAATGCACATAACTAATTATTAAAGGGTGTTCGATCCTTTCAACTTAAACCCTCACATTCAGGTAGTCAAGATACGTTGCTAGATGTCAATCTTGACTTGTGGGTCCATTCTATTAAGAGTTAATAAGATAATCTTATTAAATGAGTTTAATGAGATTAATTAACTAGGATAGTCCTAATTAATTGATTATAAATTATTGGCCCACTAGCAGCTTAGTGTGGAGCCCGATAGGTCACACACAATACATGTATTTTCTTGTAACAAAATTTAAATAGTTTCAATTTTGAATTGGTGTTAATTATATGAATATGTTTATTTCAACATATTTTCGGGCTTAGATTCTAGTGAGTTATTCGAATTTTATGAGATTTTAACATATGATTGGTTGTTTTTTCCTTAGTTGAGTGAAATCAAGTCATGTTATTTTCTTCTAAGAATGTTTGTACTTCCGGGCTTTTTATTGATGTAGGTATAATGAATGACCAACTGAGCTAAGAAGGTGACCCCAACCCATAGAACCAAGCTGGACAGAAGATTAAAAGCAGATGATCAGGGGAGAAGTCGCGACTCCTTGAAGCAGAGAGCAGTATAGAGTTGACGGTGTTGGCATAGAAGATTCTGTGATATTCACGGAATATTAGGTTTCCTAAAGATCCTGAAGCTCAATATGGAAGATATTCTGAGATATTGGGATACCAAAAGAGCTAATTTCACTTGACTCACACCATGAGAAATATAATATTTTGTCAGAATATTTTTTTAGGATAGAGATATTTGAAAAATATTTTAGGCAAGATATAATATTTTATTCTCTATCCTTATAAATTCTAGACCTAGTAGCACACCTACCCCGGGGTTATAGAAGTTCTTACATTTGTTCTGCTGCCAAGAAGAGATCAGGTCATTCACGGCTCCAAGAGAAAAAGAGGATTGACATGCTTCAAGAAGATTTGAAGGATCAAGAAATTGGTTTCGAGTCATTCCAGAGTTTTTCTTCCTTTCCTCTTTCCTTTTCTTAGCCATGATGTATTCGAATCTTTTCTCGGTATTTTCTTTTAATTTTATTATGAACTAATTTCCTATTTCTTAGGGCGAGCAACGAAACTCTTTTCTATTTTCTAAATTCTTCTCTTTTGTCTTATATGTGATTGATTACATCAGGTCGTCCTTAATGCTTTCTGATTGACTGACCACCAATTAGATCAATTCGGTGACATCGAAAAACTCGATATACGGAGTCGAAATTACGCCAGAGATAATATAATTTAGGATAATTTATGCTGAGAAGTAGGGATTATTTTTTAGAATTATCGAGAGATTAGCCTGTCACTCTAGGTATCTAGATTTGGGTTCGAGTTCAATGGTTTCTCAATATTAACTGCCTAGATATAGAGTGGTTAATATCATCCTAGAAACAAGTTCTTGTTAAGCTGAGAGATAGGCAATGAGACATAAAACCCTAGGATAGTAGCATCGCAATTAATTACCTGTAGAGACTAGTTTTGGATTTAGAAATAGGATTGAGGGAATTTGTGAGCTCTAGGTCCATTAAAATTAATCAATTTCTTCTAATTGCTTTCGATTTACTTTTATTGTTTTCTTTGAAATTCTCATTTGATTCAATTTGCCTAACTTGGTTTGGTTGTTTAGTTTACTGTTTTGTTTTATTTGAACTAGATCCTCGTGGGAACGATCTCTTACTTTCTCATTATATTACTTGAACGATACATACACTTGTATGCTTACTTACTTGCTCATCAATTTTTATCACAATAAGTTTTCAGCGCTGTTGCTGTGCATCAAGTTTATAATTATTTCTAACCCTAATACTAAGCAATTTTCCTCGACTAGGTACTCTTTTCTATTTTTTTATTTCTTTTTTCCATTGTACCTGCCCAAGTTGTATGCTTCGTCGCCACAACTCAGCTCCATTATTGCATGATCCAGAGCTCGATTGAACCTTCCACAAGAGACTTAGAGAGCAAAGAGCAACCAGATGAGACAAGCGATGGAGCCCGGGCAAGGAGGTGAATTCGTACGATAGAACCAGCATCGACAAACTATTTAGTATGCACAACCTCAATTTCTAAATCAATCAAGCAATGCCAAACCACCGGTTTAAGCTCACACATTTGAGATCAAACCATTGATAATCCAAATGCCGAATGATAATTCAAACTTCTTGTTCATTTGGAGGAATACCAAATGAGGGTCCTCATGTGCACTTGGCTAAATTCCTTGAGATCCGTGACACTTTCCACTTCAAGGGCAACGGTAAGTCGTGGCTGCTATCACTCCCACAAAGCACTCTTGACACATGTGAAGCGATAACCGAGCCATTCTTGGCTCAATACTTCCCACCTTCCAAAACAATGAAACCAAAGAATGACATCATGACCTTCATACAGCAGCCAATGGAGTCTTTATATGAAGCATGAGAGCGGTTCAAGGAGCTACAACGAGTGTGCCCCTACCACGGTATTGAGATCTGGACATTGGTACAAATATTTTATAATGGTTTATTAGAAAATTGTCATTCTTCTCTTGATGATTCTACAGATGATTCGATCATGAACAAGTACCCCGAGGAAGCCTGAGTTGCTAGGGGAGATGGCGCGTAAGGGCTGTCAATGTCCAGCCGAAAGGGCAATGGGATGTGGAACCGTAGGAATACATTCGGTAGATGCGGTGACAACCTTCTAAGCTAAGATGGATGCTTTATTCACGGAAGTGACAGCATGGAAGAATCAAGGAGTAGGGTAAAGCCATGGTACCGTTGAAGAAGGACCATCCATGGAACGGGTGCAAGAAACTAAAGAGACAACCAACTACATTGGAGGCAACCCGAGGAACAATCCATACTCCAACAATTACAATCCGGGTTGGAGAAATCATCCAAATTTCTCCTATGCCAACAACAATAACAGGGCCAATCCACCACTGGGTTCCAATCAAATCAGAAGCAAGAGCCTTCGGCTTCGGATCGCATCACGAGATTAGAAGAATTTTCATTAAGTTTATGCAATCTTCTCAAGATAGACATGCTTCTGTGCAATCGAATTCTTATCAAATTGTTATCTTGCAATCACAGTTGCGAAATATGATACTCAAATAGATCAATTGGCTCAAGCAATCAATTCATGACTGCTAGGAGCACTACCGAGCAATACAAAAATCAACCCTCGAGGCAAGGATAGTGAAACAAGTGAAGGCAGTCACACTGCAGCACGAACTAGAGGCGGGGGACGAAATAGTAAAGGAGGAGTCGCGACACCGAGTCACGACCCCTGATCGCCAAAGCTATGAGTTGCAACCCCAGGTCATGATACCTTTTTCCAGAATAGCAAAGTCGCGACCCTCGGTCTCGACCACTGATGACAGAGCCGAAATTCGAGTCTCGGATGACTTCCAAAGCTGCAAGAAAGACCCAAAACATGCTAAGAAGACCCCAAAAAAAGCTAGAAAAGAAGGAAAGAACATATCCACCTCTTCCTTACCCTCAAAGAGCACAATGGGCAAATAATGAGCATCAATTCCGTAAGTTTTTAGATGTATTTCGTAAATTGCATATTAATATACTGTTTGCCAAAGTTTTGGAACAAATGCCAAGCTATGTAAAGTTCATGAAGGAGATCCTATCTAAGAAGAGGAAGGTTGGAGACTATGAGATCATAGCTCTTACCGAGAAGTGAAGTGCTATTTTGCAACGTAGTTGCCACCAAAATTGAAGGATCCAGGTAGTTTTACAATTTCTAGCTCCATTGGTGACAAGTTTGAAGGCAGGACTCTTTGTGATCTTGGGGCTAGTATTAATCTTATGCCCTATTCGGTTTATCGTGAGCTAGGTTTAGGAGAAGTGAAGCCAACATTGCTTATCCTCCCAGTATTATTGAAGATGTATTAGTCAAAGTGGATAAGTTTATATTCCCTGTTGACCTTGTGGTACTTGATTTTGATGAGGTTTGGGAGATCTCGATTATTCTTGCTAGACCTTTTCTTACTGCAAGTCGTGCATTAAACGATGTGCAGAAAGGCAGCTCACCATAAGAGTCAATGATTAGGAAGTAACCTTTAATGTTTATAAGTCTATGAAGTATCCTAGTGAGTCTAATGAATGTTTTTCTATGGATGTGATAAATAGTGTTGCAAGGGACACATTTGAGGAGATTCATCCCAAGGATTCTCTAGAATCGGCGTTACTTGGAGGACCGTCAAGAGAGGATGAAGAATTCATGAATGTGGTGAATGTGTTGACCTCATGCCCATACATACTGAAAGAGTTCAACCACTCTAAGCATTTAGATGTTCCACTTAGAACATTGAAGCCCTCAATTGAAGAACCTACCTAATTGGAATTAAAGCCACTTCCCGCGCATTTTAAGTATGCTTTCTTAGGTCCATCTTCCAATCTTCCTATTATTATTGCTTTGGATCTAACATCTTTACAGGAGGAGAGACTTCTTCGGGTTCTTAGAGAGCATAAGAGAGCCATACGATGGACTATAGCCGACAAACACGATATTAGCCCTTCACTTTGCATGTACACAATTCTCTTGGAGGAAAATCACAAGAAGTCGATTGAGGGACAAAGGAGGTTAAACCTGGTCATGAAAGAAGTCATAAAAAAGGAGATTATCAAGTGGTTAGATGCGGGCATAATTTTTACAATCTCCGTAGATGGTAGCGACCACACCCTTGCCTTTCCAGTAGCTTAATGCATAATTTAATTCATGCTCCCATTCTCCCACATTCCTGCACTGTTACACTTCTCCAATCTTCTGTCTCGGGGACATGAGAAGAAGATGTGGTCTCTCAGCTTGATTCTAGAGCAGAAAACATACGTATAACTTGGCTGCTCTAATGAAGTAGTCTAGACTTTAATGTACTCCAACATTTGGAGATTGAGAATGCAGTGCTGTTGTTCCAGCAAAAGGAATTCTCTTGCCATGGATAGCCTTTAACCGGAGGTGGATGTTCTACGACTGTGCTTTGCATTCTGATACATGCATGGTTCCTGTTTGATAATGCTACTGCTCGTAATCTCCTGATCGTTCATTTATTTGAAGTATAGCTTCCTCAGTTGGCCCTAATATGGATTTTGAAAAGGAATGGTAATTCACATTCTATTAATTAAAAGCTTCCACTTAATGGGCCATAAAATCTGATTCAACAATGATAGTAAAGATGTTTGGAGTTCAATTTGGATACAAATCCATGGAAAAAGAAAAATCGAATAGCAAAACGGAGAAAGACAACTCACGTCAGCCAACTCATGCATGGGATTTCTTCTCGAATGCCATTATCGGGATCAGTTCATTCGTGTCAGGGGCTGGCACTGATTATGTGATCACTGATTTCCCAAAAACAGCTGCTGCATATAAAAGAGGCACTTGCATCTTCTGTTTACCTTTTTCGTATTATTATAGATACGTATCTCGTAGATGACAAGCTTTTTGAGCCTTGGAATGATATAGCGATGCTTTAATGCTTTTCATTTTGCTTGATGAATATCTCCAGATCAATTCGAGGGTGAAGAGGGCTCATAATCATTCGAGGGGTGAAGAAGCTTTTTTTCATGTTCGTTGATGATGGACGGTGTTTGGTTGATGCAGAGAATAAATGTCTCGGGCTGGGCTACAAAACGCCTCTTTACATGAAAGCGGAGCAACCTGGGGGGCCTCTTGCAGCTGATTCCCGGCCCTGCACAAGCCTCCCCTACTAGAACTCGCGAACTTCCAAATGAACGAGCCACCACTTCCAGACGTCTCCCTGAATGCCCCTCCCCTGGTCCGTCCTCGGGAGCCACCACCCATCCCTCAAAGGCAACGACCAGCCCAAGCATTCCATCTCACTCTTCATCTGGGTTCTTCTAGTCCTCGTTTGTCTATTTCTTCTACTCATCTTATACTACACCGATTCAAACTCGGGTGTCTCATCTTAGTTGGCCTTTATGATGATTTATAGGTACTTACTGGCTTGGGCTGGTAATTTAGATCTTGTAGACATAGCCTTTCTTAAAAGAAGTTGTTGAACAAAAATACAATAATATCCCTGGAAATTGATTATTTTTTCCACAAAATTCCTTTGAAGGCTTGTACATAAATCAAATTAGATGTGAGGTAGTGAAGGGTGATTATGGATATTTAAAAAAGACCAAAAAGAAAGAATGCTCCATTAAAGGAATAGAGTTAATATCAACTTGATCAAACACTTATTCTAATCAAGTAATAGAAAATCCTCCAAAACCGATATGATAGGAGCAATTCAATTTGCTCCTCTACTGTTGCTAACCTTATGTCTCTGGCATACCAATCAGGATAAATAAGGCTACAACCACCATCGTAATAGTCAACAAGTAAAATACAATGCCCTAAGAAAACAAACTATATGAGGGAAACAAAAACATCAAAACTCTCAAAAGAAGTTTGATGATCTTGTAGACACAGTCATTCGTGTATAATTTAGAAAGTCTGAGTTTGTCCTAGATACGATTCTAGGTCACTATCGTGTGCATCAATATGTTCACATACGATTCTTTCGTGTCATATTCAATCAATGTGTACATAACACTGATGTTGGTGATGCCAGATGGACTCCAGCCACTTTTTCTACCAAACCCAAATACGTTCAACGACAAGATTATGTGCCTTACTCAATATCTCTGTCAAGCATTAGATGACCTCTATGAGTTTTCTCTATCAATTTGGATACTCCCAACTACTAGCCCTCTTCTTGGGGGTCACAACGGACATCGACTAGTCGCTTGTGAGAACACTTTTCGAACCAAGCTGGCCATGCGAATTTGTTGATATTCATAAGTGCTATAAACAATCATAGGGAGATGGCTTGTGTGACAGTTTACAAAATCCACAACTTCCCTTTTTTTCTCTTATCACTGTTATATGATGTACACATCCGCATTAATAAATACTTCATTACATAAAAGAAAGTATTTAGAGAATAAATAAATTTCTCTATATTATATCTTTACACAATAACATAGATAAAATAACATAAAATTGATTAGACTACTCTAACCAACTACTAAAAAATCTTCCAAAACTTATATCACTATAGAAATTCAATTTGCTCTTCCACCTTCAATAACCTTAACATCTCTGGCACACAAATAATGATAAAAAAACCTAAACATCAAAACCCTTGAAAAAAACTCGATAGTCTGCAAAATAGATGATGAGGCCATCTCATCCCCGACACCTTGGCTGAACGACAACCAAGGGCGAGTAAAAAAGGCCCAACAAATCACAAAAACTTATTCAAAAATAGAAACTACAATTGTCACTCCTATACTTATTTGCTTATCCTTGCCATTTATGTGAGTAAAGTGGAGAAGTGACCTCACAATAAACCTTAATAAAATAAATTCACAATTAATAAAAATACTTACTCAAATAAGGATTAATTAGAATTAAGCAAATATCATATCGTACCTGGTGATCAAGCCAGCATGACATGATACGAGGATAATCTTTCTTCGTCGGGATCTCATGAAAATGTGAGTTAATTTCTCACCAATACTATCACTTAAACTTAGGTAAAATGCTCCATAGTACATGACAATATCAATCGGGTACAAATACATGATAAGTATGGTACTATACAAATTTAAGTCCGTGAGGGGAACAAACACAATCCTGACAACGGACACTAATAGTTCTACCCATAATTTTCTCAATTGAGAAACTGATAATTTGAACCTCCCTAGGTTGCAGTGTCGGGAGATCTAGCATTTAATTAAAAAAACAAAGAGGAATCAGCACAAGGAAAAGTCCACCCGACACGGAGAAAGATATTCGCCAAGCCCAACAAACTTCACATCGATTAAAAATCAATTTTACTGCACTTGTTAGTGATGGACCAATGGTGAAAAACAAAACATGAAGAAAAACAAATCATTTTCTTTTGGAACATTTTGAAGTAAAAGATCGGTTTTAGTGTTTATTTGATTAAAAAGAGAAAGATATCGTCATGTACAAGTAATTTTATGTAAATTGCATTATTATTAAGCTAAAATATAGTAGAATGTCTGGTAAAAAAATATAGAAATAAATAAGCAAACAAATAAATATGATAAACTCATATATCTCATATTAATCCTAACACTAACACCTTGTAATGCTTGACTGAACAAAAGCATTTGTAGAACAAAGACTAAGCTAATAGTAAAAATACTACTCAAAAAGTGAAGAATCGACCTAGTGAGAAATAGAACTCTAAGGGAGTAGAACTGAAGCACGAGAAGTACACAACACACCGACACCAGGGCACCAATATGCAGTGAGTGTACTGGAGAAGACACTCGGTGGAAGGCTAGAATAGAGACATTAGTCCTTCCCTCGAAATTCAACCGGGAAAAGTATGATAGAAGACTCATCGCTACCTACTGCACCTCCTCATTATTAAAAATAATTTGAAAGCTATTAAAAATACAAACGGCATTATTAAAAATAACTTGAAAGCTATTCAAAATACAAACTTCAGGCGGTGCAGTAGGTAGTGATGAGTCTTCTATCATACTTTTCCCCGTTGAATTTCGAGGGAAGGCTCTGTCCCGGAGGACAACTAATGTCTCTATTCTAGCCTTCCACCGAGTGTCTTCTCCAGTACACTCACTGCATATTGGTGCCCTAGTCTCGATGTGTTATGTACTTCTTGTAAAATATAGGCTTCAGTCCTGCTCCCTTAGAGTTCTACTGCTCATTCACCTAGTGGGTAGTATTTTTACTGGTAGGTTTAGGCTTTGTTCTACCGACGCTTTTCTTCAGCCGAGCTTTACAAGGTGTTGGTGTTGGGATTCTCCTGTAGGTATATAAGTTTTTACCATATTTATACGTTTACTTATTTATATTTGTATTTTTCTACAATATCTATTATAATTTAGCTTATTAAGAGTTTATTTTACATAAAAAAATTTATGCATGACGATATCATTCTTTTTAAAAAAAATAAAGGTTGCAGCTAATCTTTTACTGCAAAATATTCTGGAAGAAAAAAATTGATTTAGTTACTTCATGCCTTGTTTACCACTACTGGTCCATCACTAGCAAGTGCGGTAAACTTGATTTTAAATATATGTGGAGTTTTGTGGGTTTGGCGGATATCTTTCTCCGTATTGGTGTACTTTCCTTGTGCTAGTTGATTTTAATTCCTCTTTTTATTTTTACTAAATGCTAGTTGCCCCAACACTACGACCTAGAGAGGTTTCAAAATATTCCTTTTTCAATTGAGAAAATTTTAGGTAGAAATGCTAGTGTTCGTTGTCAGTATTTTTACAGGTTCCCCTCACGGACTTAAATTTGTATAGTAGCATACTTATCATGTATTTGTACCCGACTAATATTGTCACATACCATGGAAAATTCAACCTTAGTTTAAGTGATATTATTGGTGAGTTATTAGCTTACATTTTCATGAGATCCTGACAATAAGATTATCCTTGTCTCTTGTCGTGTTGCCTTGATCACCGTGGTACGATGATATTTGGTTAATTCTAATTAATCCTTATTTGAGTAAGTATCTTTATTAATTGTGAATTTATTTTCTACAGGTTATTGTAGGGACACTTCTAAACTTTGCTCACTTAAATGGCAAGGATAAGCAAATAAGTCAAGGGGTGGCGATTATAGTTCTTGTTTTTTAATCAATTTTTATGATTCGTCGAGTATTTTTTACTCGTAATCTATTTTGCATATTATCGAGCTTCTTTCAAGGGTTTTGATGTTTTTATTTGCCACATTGTTCGTTTTCTTGGGGTACTGTATTTTACTTTTTGACCGCAATGATGGTGTCGTAGCCTTGCTTATTGTTATTAGTGTCGGAGATGTCAAGATTGCCGATAGTGGAGGAGCAAATTGAATTGCTCCGATCATATGGGTTTTGGAAGATATAATATAAATGAAGTTTATTTATTCTCTAAATACTTTCTTTTTTGCTTTGAAAAGTTCCTTCTCACAAGCGACTGGTCGATGTTCGTCACTCGAGTGAGGCACATAATCATGTCGTTAAACAAATTGGGTTTGGTATAAAAAGTGGCTGGAGTCCAACTGACATCACCACCATCAGTGTTATGTACACACTGATTGAATAAGACACGGAAGAGTCATAAGTGAGCATAATGATGCTCACGACAGTGACCTACAAAAGGGGAATGGCCCAAGCCAGTAAGTATCTATGACTAACTTAGAGTTTCTAAATTATACAGGACTGTCTACAAGATCATCAAACTTCTTTTGAGTTCTAATGTTTTTGTTTCCCTCTCATATAGTTTGTTTTCTTGGGGCATTGTATTTTACTTGTTGACTATTAGAATAGAGACATTGTAAGCACCATTGTACAATAGAAATAACAGGATTAAAAGGATGTTAAAAGCATCCATTAAGAAAAGATTGGAAGCATCTAAAGAATGACTATGCCAACAAATCAAAGTTAAAATAGCTTAGAGAATCAACAAGTGCCAAAATGACATACTATTTATGGTAGACCTTCGGTGCATTGAACTCGCTGGAACGTAAGTGCGATTTAATGCACAAATGATACCGGGTTTTTGGTCTTCTAACTATTCACAAGTATATTTCTATTGACCACTGTTTATCTCTATTCCATTTTTCTTACAAATATAATATATTTCTATTGTTATTGAGAGTAGTATTTTTTTTCTTTTATGTATTTGGAATATACAATCAAGTAACTATTTTATTGATTACTGAACAATTATTTGTATATAAGTTGGCATTTTTCTCTAATAAGATTTTCGTGCTTCTATCAGTCAGACAATTATTTACTATCCAATTTAATTGTCCTTGTGTGCAAACGGGAATCTTCTTACAAGTATTGTAGTTAAAGAATGAAATCTCTGACATTTTGTCATAGTTTAGCAATACTTATTGTAAATTTTTTTGTTCCCTCTGAAATCCAATTATACATAATATTTTATCAAAATTTTTATAAATATCTTTCAATTATCTGCACATATTTCAGTTATTTCATTAAATTTATACTAATAATCAACTTTGTTATTCACTTCAATGTTCAATGATGCTAATCGTGCGTAGCACGGGTGAGGTGGCTAGTTTTATTGATATTATTGTGTGAAGATATAATAAAAATAAAATTTATTTATTCTCTAAATACTCTGTTTGTAATTATTAATCCGGACTTAACGTCATATATCAGAGATGTTGTATTTCCCAGGGGTAAAAGGGGAATAGGACATGCACTCCTTAAAAGAAAATGGTAATATCCTATTGATTGATCTAATGAGAGTTGCAGTGGACCTTATTCTATCTGTTCGAATGTGTGGAATAGTCCTAGGAGTAGGATTTTGTGTTATCTTGTTGTTATTAATACGTGTTATTCCAATGTTTTTAATAAATGTTATTCCTGGCAATTACTCGTCTTTTACACAGGGAGGAAAAATGCGATATGGGTAAGTATGTTACTTTTCCAACTTAATTTATTTTCTCGCCGTTTTGAGTTAAAGGGGTAATTTATTTGGGTACATTTTTGTTACTATAAATATGTTGTTAAAAAACTATTGTATTGTGACAAAAGCTGCATCACAACAGCCTGAATTTCTTGTAACGATACTGATGCGATGCGAAAATTACAAAATAAAAGAAACATACCTCGTTTGACTGGGCCACGATAACATGTGGAAGTGGCTCTATTTATTATAGGGAAGAGCGGGGTGACTCGACCACTGATGATGGTACATTTCTCTCTCCGTAGACCTGAGAAACATTAAACTAAAATATTGGTAAAAATGACATACAAGTATTTTTTTTATTGGTAAAATAGTGCTACATTTATGAAGGGCCAATAATTGGACCCAGAGATTCAAATTATAAGTATCAAACAATCCACCTCATTCCATTTGTTTTCTATATTAACTTTTATGTTTTTGGAGGATTTGCGGTTATCTATCTCTATTTTATTAAAGAACTAAAGGAAAACAAATGTGAATAGGTTTTAAAATGAAAAGAAGGCAGGCAAAGAAAATCTGAGTGGCAAGCAAAGGAGAAAAATTCTCTGCCACTTGATAATTTCAAAGATATTAGAATATGTGCTAGCTTTTGGATCTTGAGCAAAGACAGCACTTGAAAATTAATTATTTAACCAACTATACAGTCTATACTGTCCAAAATTCCACAGCAATGAGCTAATACCCTTAGTTGCACCAGAACAGAAACAAAAGATCTGCATACAGCAGAAAAAAAGGCAGAGAGGCAGTAGCCAAACTAGCACATTCAGGTAATAGATCTCATGAAAAAAATCGGGTTCTAGCAGAGAGGTTTAGATCTCACCGGAATCAGATGGCCGCTGTACGGAACTAGAACTACGATTTTGACTTCTGATTCGGAGAACGACTTCAACTCTTGGATCATTCTGCTTGCATGCACATGCACATGCACATGCACATGCACATGCACATGCACCCCGTCTTCTGATTTGGACGACAATGGTCTCCTGATTTCGCGTTTAGCTCTTCAGTTTACCTGAAGAAAATAAGATAGATTTGAGCAAGAAAATGTGTGATTTCACAGCAACTAGGCTGTATGGAATGCACAGCAACTGGGCTGTATAGACTTCATAGCGAGTATATGTGTGATTTTACACCTTCGCTTACAGATTCACAGCAACTCGACAGTATAGATTTATAGGGTTTGAAATGAAATGGGCGATGATGGAGGGGAAAAGTCGAAACTCTGGGAATAGAGAGTTTAGAGAGAGAGAGAAAAGAAGAGTGACGTATGCAAGTATTTTGATTCAAACTACTGGAATCGTGAAATAATAATAGGAAAAATAATTTTGTAGTTTACATGCCTAATTCATGGCTTATCAGACTCACCATTCTTTCTTCTGATTCTCGCCTTCCTTACCCGTGTGATGGCGTTTCACTTCACTTCCTCTGGATTACTTTTCATCGTTCCACTCATCCCTCACCTCGTCTATATTGTTGAGCTCCTAAGAGCTGAACGTTGCTTTAATCTTTTTCCAGTCTTAGAAGTCTTGGCCTTCCTCAATGAACTTCAAGTTGCACAAAAACAATTATCAAAATTAGTATATATTCCGACAATATGAGGTCACATTGAAGGAAATCAAAGAAGAATTGATGAAATAATTCTCTCTCTATCTGGAGAATTGCATGAGCTCAGTCGCCTCCTCCTCCTCCTCCACCCACTGGGACTAAGTAGCGACCCGATCGTTTGCAGGAGCCTCTTCCATTGAACCGGCAGCAGCAGACTCATCCGAGTGTTTTAGCCCGAGCCTCGCTCTTTCTACTGGTATCGTGTTCGCGCGCATGTGTCTCATATATCTGGTGTTAAGTGGGGACGTCTGTGGAACCGACCGCTAGAATTTTTACATTTATTTCTCTCACTTCTTTAGACACACTATCTCTGCTATTGGATGTTCTGACCGTTGGATTTCCACGGTATGGAACTGGTACGATTCTATCAGAGCAGGGAATAGCGTGGCAGAGGAAATGTGTGTTGGAGTGGAGAAAAGATGCATGCAGTGTCTTTTTCTTATTTTCTTCTTTTTTTATTCTTTAACAAGAAAAATAAAAAAAGAGAAAATATAAAATAAGAATAAGAAATAAGAAGTTGAAAATGTGGTTGATGGGTTAAAATTCTATATCTGTACACGTATTAAGATTTAAATAATAATTTATATAATAAATTAATTATATATTATACATTAACTATTTACTCCTACTGCAGAGCATTACTCTAATTTATTACTGAAAGGAAGCATATAAAAAAGGAAAAAAGGTGGGAGAAAATGTAAATTTTCATCAGAGCACCATTTCACTGCAATGTCAACATCATTTTTGAATCTTGTGAAATGTTTGTTTTTCTTCTTGTCTTCCAATTATCCGATGGAAAATTTGAATACCAGAGGGGTTCACCACTGTCCCGTTGTTCTTTATATTCTTTTTCGCTAACTTCTTTAGACACTCTCTCTCTCTCTCCAGCATTGTGTGTTTTGGGCCGTTGAATTTTCAAGATATGGAATCGGGAGGCTCCTTATCCCGATAAATTAATAGGATGCAGATTCCAATGACTGTTGTCTTGCTCACGTTAGCTTCTCATGCATCATTTTACTGCCACCCCCACCTCGTACTTGAGCAGTAAATATTTCGTATATAATAAGTAATAAATTTATATTTAATTAATAAAGATTTGATTCTTAAATAAATATATTAATAATAAAAAAATATAATATTATACTTGATAATAACATACTTTATTAACTGCTTTTATAAATAATGTGGTGCACTGCACACGTAAGAATCTCTCTGGTTTTTTGTTTGAGTGCGGACAACGGTATAATCCACGCAAGCAAGGTTGGTTGCTTTGGGTGAATCCTGGCCGTAGGATGAACACGGCTGCCAGCTAAGGTTTATGAATAACCAGGTTCTTGCCCATTATGTCTGTGCTCTTTGGAACAATAATACTCTTCTTCTCCCTCATAAATGTCTTGCATCGGTATCATCAAGTAATAATATTTATATAATTATATTAATTAATTAAATTTAGCCATTTTTAAAAATTTTAAAAATGTCTTGCATCGGTATCACCCACCGGTCAGTGGCCACCTTCCAACTCATCTATCATTTTGGTTTCCGGTTTTTTTGGGTCCTAATTTTTAATATAATAATAATAAATATATACAAATTATAAAATTTATAAGAAATATTATTTATAAATATTATAATATATTTATTAGATAAAAAAATATAAAAATATAAATTAGAATTCAAGTTCAAAAATATTAAACATATTATTTATGTGAATTATTATACTTTACACGGTCTCGTGTCCCTTCGAATTTTTCTGGTTGGATTCGAATTTTTTGGTTCCAATCCTTCCTTAAAAGCCATCCTGAATTTACGTCGAATTTGTAAATTCAATTTTCCTGATTCGACTGGGTCAAATTTTTCAACTTTTTATTTACACTCTATTTTTTCTAATATATCACTCTGTTAATTTTGACCGTTAATTGTTAAGATGTATCATTAATTTTATTAATTGTGTAAATAAAGTCTGATTTAACATCACACTTGGTGTCCATCTAATCATAAAAATAGGAAACATTTGTTTACACGTCCATACTCGTGATAAAATAAAGAATTCAACAATAGTTCGTGAATTGTTATGATCAGATGGATGTCACGTCAGACTTCGTTTGCACAATCAGTAAAATTATCGGTACACATCAACAATTAACATATAAATTAATAGCTTGATAGATTAGGAAAAATGAAGCATAATTTGTGATTTTCTAGACAGAAAAAATAGTTTTGAATATTAGGAAATTCTTGAATAGTTCATGATTTTCTAGGCAAAAAATAGTTCATGGTACATTAGAGAATCATTAAATAATTTCGTATTTTTAGGCAAATTACCTTAAAATTATTAATTCATTGTTGTTTTCCACCTTTTATTTAATAATTTTATATCCAACCCAAAAATTTAAACTAATAAATTATATACTTACTCTCTTTTAAATTATTTTTCAATCCATTAATTTGATAATTTATATAATAAACTTATTATATGTTACATACCTAATCACCTACTCTCATCTAATTCGTATTGATTAATCAACCATAAATTTTTCACTTTCTGATTGTCACAACGTTCAATGTATTTTCGTACTAAAACCAATAATAATAGCGGAAGAAAGGTTACAGGTTTCAGGGCTGAAGCTGATAGCTCGAGGCTCGGAGAGTCGTGGTTCACTACTCGGGGCACTGCTCAGCGCTGCCACGCTCAGAGCGTTACCCACCAATCAAAGCATTACTCACTGCTTCCGCACCTGTTAGGGTTAATACTCTTTATGTCCAGACACATGTTATACAATTGGTCCTATCTTTATTTATGAAATATAATTTAAAATATTTGTTATTTATCATGAATTGTAAATATTTATTATTATAATGATATCTATAAACTGAGATATTAATTTTATAATAAAATCATACCAATGAAATCTAAAATATTGTAAATATTAATTTAAAAGTATTCTTAATCATATGATCGTTAAGTAGGGGATTAGTGATCCAGTAAACTAGTCTACTCACTACATGCTCTAACATAAAATGGTATCTAATTTCACAATTACTTACAAAGAGTTATTAATGTAAAAGTATAGATGTTCATTACTAAATGAGTTCACTAAATTAACTCAATTGATGAATAGTTAAAAGAATTTAAAATAAATATTAATAAACTAATTCTCAGATAATAGATATAAATAATTCTCGAATTTGAAATAACCATAATAAGACTATAATTGAGAAAACTGTGCTTTTGATGTACTCCATGGCAAGGACTGGTCAATGTATGCATACTTTTTATCAGTTAATGAAAAGGTTTCAGTTGAGTGTAGGAGCCCTCTATCAAACCTCCAAGGTACCATACCTTGGTCATCCAAGGGCTAGAATTCACCCAGGAGAGAGAGTGAAGAGAAATAAAATAATAAAAAATTATTAAAAAACCTAAATCTAATGGCTGAACCCTTTCCCATTTAGTACTGGGAAGGTTTTGTCTGATTTTCCATTGAGAGTGGGAATAGTTTTCCCTTTCACAAGACAACTTTATATGTGGATATAGGAGTAGCCTTTTGTCATGATAGGCTATTTTGTCTTGTTTTCTTTCCATGTGAAATGAAAACTTTATATAAGTATTGCGTGTGGGAATAGTTTTCCCTTTCACAAGACAACTTTTATATATATATATATATATATATATGGAGGAGTGGCCTTTTATCATGATAGGTTATTTTGTCTTGTTTCTCTCTCTGTTTTTTTTTTTTAAATGCTTAAAGTCTTGTTTTCTTTATACGTGATGTGAAAATTTTATATATGTACTAGTCACCTGATCTGTATTACATACTGTGAGCACTGTCGAATATTGAAATAAATAGTAAACTTAATCATTCATATAAATTTAATGAAATTCACAAAGTATGTGTAAACAATTAAAAAAAATTTGTAAAAGTTATTATGAAATATTATAAATGAGTAGAATTGTAAGGGAAAGCAAGAAAATATTTATAATAAGTATTACAAAGTTATGATAAAAATTTATAGATTTTGTTCTTCAACTACGGTACTTGTAGGAAGATAATTATAGATGTATTCACTATGATCATGTTTGCAAACATAAATAATTAAATTGATCAGTAAATAATGATACATGAATATTGATATGTAAAAAAATTAAAAACATAAACATGTACAATATAAAACGCCTCACCAATATGAGGTGATTCAAGTGGTAAGACTTTTATTCTCCTTAAGCAAATGTCTCGGGTTCGAGTCTTTGTAGATGGAGAAAACTCATGCTGGGAGAACTTTACCCCTTAAATAGGCTGACCTGGCTCAAACTGGATTAGTCAGTAGCTCAATAAATTTCTGGATACCAGCGTACACAAAAAAAAAAACGCCTCTAAGATAAAGTGTCATTACTATGATGGAATTTTGCTTCTTCATAGTTCATTTTTCCAACTCAATTGTTCATTAAATGTGAGAGATGCTTGGTGCATGTACTTTCAGAAAAACTCATTCTGTTTATTCGATCTCTTGGTAAATCACTTGGGAGTATTGATCCATGTCTTCTTCTTTGACCGAATTTTCACTTTTAATATGAACTTTTTTACGTGATCTAGGAAGACATGAACTTTAAAACGTTTGTTCTGTTTACCCCTTAATACTCTCCATTAATTTAAACATATATTAATTACTTGATTTAATCTATTTTAAATTTTAAAATTTATTTAGTAACAGAAGAATATGTTTCAACTGGTACTTAGAAACAATGGGTATAATACAGGTTCTGGGAAACTGCATGGACGTTTAGGGGAAGAAGAAGATAAAATTATAAAATTGTCCTCGACAACTTTAAATTAATGAACATTATTTAATGATAAACTCAACATTTTCTTAACGCATTTGATGTGACATGACCACATCAACCGTCGTTTACCACGTAAGCGTGTCATGTAGGACAGTCCGTTAATTTTGACAGAAAATCAGACGGTATGCTAAATGAGATAAACATTTTAAAGTTCGTGTCTTCCTAGGTAACGTGAAAAAATTTGTGATGAAAGTGAGAATTCAATCAAAATATATGCGCAATTATGTTATTAACCTTCTGTTTATTTGATCTCTTGGCATATCACTTGGGAGTATTGATCCATGTCGTCTTCTTGAATTTGATAACTTATCTGCATAAAGGGCATTAATAAGAAAATTATCACACCCGTAAAGTAATAAATTGATCAACTTAAAGCAAATTCAGTGGTCCGACTTTTCCATAAAAATAAATGTATGACAAAAGTGAATACAAAAATATAATCACTAACCGTCATTACTTAAAGTTACTGCAACTTTCACTCCATAACAAATTTCAAGTTTTAAGAAACAATCTTAAATGATTTTGCATCTTGATAATCTAATATAGATTATTTACTGATAAAAAAAATCTAATATAGATTATTATCATTACCTCGAATTGATTCTAGAATCCTACATAGTAACCTAGCTAGAAAGTTAAAAGATCTGGAGCAATTGTAATGGGGTGCTATGTAATTCCATTTGTGAATGAAATTTAATTAGAATTCCCAAAAAAAAAATGTTGATAATCTAATATAGTTTGGAGAGGTAACGTCTCTATACTAAAAATGGTTTTAACAATTATTATGTAGAGAATAAGTAATTTCTTTTTGTATCCTAATTAACGATATAAACTTCGTTTCAAGAAGACAAAACAAAACCAATTTAGCCTCTCTACCATCTTGTATATTTGCACAAAGCAGTTGTTACAACCATCAAATAATATATGTAGAGAGAATTGACAAAGCCCCAAGAAAATAAGACTTAGTATTACGTCACTATTACCTCTGTTGGATGAGGCATTCGATCTTGCATAAGTCATTCTTTAGAGCTAGAGAAATTAATTCAAGGCAAGCAACTTTTTCAGGATGTCACATTGTGACAGCTTATATGTTATAAATTTACAGACGAAGTCAAGTAATTAATTTCAAGTAGTGACCAGTTTAAAAAGCATTTTAAGTATAGATAAATTCATTTTAAAGCTATCACATTTCATCTATAATATTAAGCAATCGAATTGCAAACTCGAAACCATGGATATTGTTGAGTTCGAGAGACGTAAAATGAGGAAAGCAATGACTGGGTGGAAAAAAATGAGTCTTTGTTTTCTATATCCTTTTTTCTTGGGTACATTGAGTCTATATATATGAGGGAAAGATGACAATCAATCAGCTAAAATCCCGGAATCTAGAATCCCGGAGGCATGGGCAATTCAGAGGTATGGGCGGTCCAAAGGCATGGGCTGTCAGAGGCATGGGCGGTGAGAGGCATGGCCTAACCCCCCGGGTTTCCTCTGGCGGCGGCGCTTCAACGATGGGCTTGGTAGGGCACATCAGGCTTCCTTTGGGCTTCATGGGCTGGCCTTCAACAAGCATGGGCTCACAGCCCTCACCCATCACAACCGAGCGGTAGCCAGCTCTGCTCACAACTTTCCCTCCTTGCCACACGTACCACCCCGTAACCCCCCACCAGTCCCTGACCTAGCTGCCGACATGACAGTCGTCCCTCGTATGAATCCCGTGCAAAACGCGATCCTCGAAACCCTGCCTGCTTATACGCGACGGGCTGTGGAGCAGCTCATCGAGCGTTGCGTCGCGTCCCTCGTGGAAGCAGCCGTGTCATGGCACTTGGGTGAGCGGCAAGAAGGGGCCGGCGACACCATGGGTGCTGCCCCCACCAAGGCTGCAATGAGCTCACGCTTGGCACCGTCCCCCAGTGAAGATGGCGTTACCCAGGCTGGTAATAATATGACTGCTAGAGAGGTACAGAAGATGGTGGCGGACCGTGTGGCTAAGGCCCTGGACGCCAACAATCCTCCCTAATCTCAACACGGTGAGGAATCGAGAAGGGATGAGTTTGTTTTCGAAGATTTCCTCACCTGCTGACGCCATGGGTGTAGTAGGATGACTTGAGGATGCCATGGGAACGAAAGCTCGAAGAGAAAGGAGAAGAGGAAGTGGCGAGACTGAGATGTTGGACGAGTGTAAACGAGACTCTGAAGAGGCTCTGCTTTATAATTAAGATGAGAGTCGATTGATGTGCCTGGGAAGTTAAGGCGGCGGCGTGCCCCTCCCGACAACCTAGGCACATGGCTCCCGCGATGTAACTGAACGACACGTGTCAGCGCGGGGGCAGCCCTCAGCTTTCGAAATTCAAAACACTTTCCCGCGCCATAAAACCCGTGAAACTCAGGGCCCAAAGTAATGGGTGAGGGCCGTGAGCCCACGCTTGCTGAATGCCGGCCCGTGAAGCTCAAAGGAAGCCTGATGTGCCCTGCCAAGCTCATCGTTGAAGCGCCGACATCAGAGGAACATGCCTCTAACCGCCCGTACCTCTGACAGCCCATGCCTTTGGACCGCCCATACCTCTAAATTGCCCATGCCCCAGGATTCTAGATCCCGGGATTTTAGCTGATTGATTGTCATCTTTCCCTCATATATATAGACTCCATGTACCCAAGAAAAAAGGATATAGAAAACAAAGACTCATTTTTTACCACCCAGTCATTGCTTTACTCATTTTACGTCTCTCGAACTCAACAGATATGTTTGCAGCTTAATTTTTTGAAAATTGTTGAGAAACAAACCTCCTTAGTCTCATCTTCATTGTCCCCTTCATCATTGACTTCAGATTTTGACCTCTCAGTTTGATCTTCATTAGCAGATTTATTTTATCACGAAATAAATACGCAATTTCATTTCATTCCCAAGTTAAGCAAAACCTACTCACGAAAGAGCCCGAAAGTCATTGGAGACTTTGACATACTGATTTCTTATTGTAAGCCAGTATCTTCTTGTTGTATTTCTCATGTCTCTTCTTTGCCATTGCTTTACAAAGAGCTTTCTCCTGCATATTGAAGAATATCAAATCATTATTGATGAACAAAAATGAGCAAGCCATCACAAAAACTGAAATTGACAGCAGCACTTATAGCATCAGACATTGATTTCCACTTATCTTCTAGCATCACCAAACTGCGCAATTTAATCACCATAACATAATGAGAAAACTATTGGGTCAAACTGATCTATGGGCGATCAACCATATCAATAGTTACATGATGATATGATTTTTAAATCAGGTTCAACAATTTCAAAGAATGACTTCTTTCATTCGGAGTTGGAAGCCATCTTACCCTTCACCAAGACCCCACGAACCACGGGAGAACGGGGAGTGAAGTATCGTTATCTAGCATCATCATCATAAATGAGTCTGTAAAAGTATCGGAAAACCCTAGGCGATAAGAACAACTCTCTCTATACGACGTTATCAAGCAAAACCATGCACTCTAGGAATTTGAGAAAAGTTGAGAAGACGCAATGCCTAAGTCCTCGCACAGGTCAACGACTTTCGAAGGCAATGGCCATCTAAAGCTTGTAGCCAATTGGTCGGGAAAAACTGCTATTTCACCTGCTTGAGGGTGGAAAGGCGACTTCTTTGGACTACAGAACCATGGACAATACGCGTCTTCGAGTCCGGCAAGCTCCACCAATTGGAAAAACTTAGAACAATTTAACTTGTTGCCAGGATGAGAAGGTTGAATAGGAGGTTTACCTGAGGGTCCCTTGGGAGTCGAAGACTAGGGGTGTAAATAAAAAACAGGAAATTCAAAAAATCGAAAAAATCAACTCAATCCGAACAGGAAAAACTAGATTTATGTGTTCTGAAATAAATTCAAGGCAGTTTTTAAGGTGGAAAAAACCAGAATAGAAAATTCTGGGCCCGACCTGAAAAGCCTGGCAGGACCGAAACCGAACCGAAAGTTATGTGTAATTATATGTAATAAACCATTTTATTATTAGATTTTGAGAATACAAATAATATATTTGATATTTTTAAATTTGAATCTTGATTCCTATTTTTTTTTATCTTCTTAATAGACTATAATATTTATAATTAGTATTTCTCATTTATTATAATGAATTTTATTTTATTAGTTTGTATTTAATTTATTATTATATTAAAAATTGAGACCCAAAAAAACCAAGTGGTCAGGTTTCATAACCCCTAAACGGCTCTTGGTACAATTTTTTAACTTGGAAAAATAGGCTCGAAAAAACTTGAGGTTTTTGAAAAAAACCTGCTCAAACCGCTCGTTTACATCCCTAACGAAGATGCCATAACAATCGTTGCAAGAAACATGAAACCTTCAAACTTCAAAAGGAAGAAGTGAAACCATAGTTTTAAAAATCGGATCGGACCGGGAACTGGTCAAGGCACCAGTTCCAGGTTCAACCGGGGGTTCGATGGGTCGAACCGGAGTTTTTAAAAACAAGTTACAGAGGATTGGCATTGTCAATTTCTC
>JAOYND010178472.1:0-18241 GCA_025802135.1 Lagerstroemia fauriei | reverse complement strand
CTGAGAAACATGTAGTATTATTTCTCTGTGATTGGTTCGACCCCACTCCAAGGCATGGTACACGTATTGTGCATCCCTAGTACAAGATTATTGAAGTTCATCAAGCCCGTAGGTATAGAAAGTATGACCCTTTCATTATTGCACAAAAGTGTCGACAAGTTTATTATGTTCCGTATCTAAGAAATATGAGGAGCAAAGTAAACTGGTTGGTGGTTATTTAATCAAAGGCAACTGGGCATGTTGAAATTGAAGACTCGCTCGAAGTGGCATATCAAAATGACTTGCCATCACATGTACGTCTAGTAGTACATGATGATATACTTGAACCTTTGGTTGATAACAATATATCTGGGGAAGATGTGTATCTCATTAGAACTCGTAATATACTGCTCGATTGCGCATTAGAGGAAGAAGAGGAAGACCATGAAGACGAAATAGATGAAGATGAAGACGGCGAAGATGAAGATGGTGAAGATAATGAAAATATTGAAGAAAATTTTGAATAGTCAAGTAAACTATTATAATATGTAATGTTTTAGTCAGTAATAATATCGAAAAATTTGTACTCGTCCATCTCTCGGCCTATTTAAGAGAAATTCGTTAAATATCCGATGCAATTTGTCTTGAATTTTCTGAATGAAATCACAAAGGCAATAGATTTTATTCGGATTCCTCGTCTGAGAGTACGTCCTACTTATACCGGACTGTTTGAGAGAATTCGTTCATTATCCAATGCGATTTATCCTGCATTTTTTGCATGGAATTATGAACCCGAGAGATGTTGTTCGGATCACTTATTCGAGAGATATTTACATGTATAGTCAAACAAGTTATCTGTAAATTAGGTGTTTTCAATCAAATGAATGACTTGGATTTTCTGCACGAAATCACGAATACGGCAGATTTTATTCAGATTCCTCGTTCGAGAGACATACATCGGATTTCTCTCGGACTATTTGAGAGAAATTCGTTAAATATCCGACGGGAATTTGTTAAGATTCATTATTCGAGAGATGTACATCGGATTTCTCTCGAATTATTCAAGAGAAATCCGTGAACCATCTATCTCTTGGTATGTTCCAAAGATGCAAGCTGTCTGGATTTTCTGAATGAAATGACAAGGGCAGGAGATTTTATTCGGATTCCTTATTCGAGAGATATACATCGGATTTCTCTCGAATTTATTGGAGGGAAATCCGTTAACTATCCATCTCTCGATCTGTTCTAGAGAAATTCGTTAAATGTCCGAGGCAATTTGTCTTGAATTATATGTATAGCCAAACAAGTTATCTGTAAAATAGGTGTAGTCAATCAAATAAATGACTCGGATTTTCTACACGAAATCATGAATATGGCAGGTTTTATTCGGATTTCTCATCCGAGAGAGATACATCGGATTTCTCTCGGACTATTCAAGAGAAATTTGTTAAATATCCAAGGGGAATTTATTCAGATTCCTTGTCCGAGAGATATTCATCGGATTTCTCTCGAATTATTCGAGAGAGATCCGTGAACTATTATCCATCTCTCGATATGTTCCAAAGATGCATTCTAAATGAAATGACAAGGGTAGGAGATTTTATTCAGATTCCTTATTCGAGAGATATACATTAGATTTCTCTCGAAAAATATTTGTAGTCAATCTGTAAAATGTGTGTAGTTAGTCAATTAATGATGTTTACATATTTTTTTGACAAGATTTGTGAAAGACATTGTTAGATTTTCTCAATTGCACTCATTATATTTTTGTATAATATTTTATATTTTATATTTTTTATCCTATAAATAATAACACCTTCCTACTTGCTTACCATATGGCAAGCAAATTCTACCACTCTTCATCTGAAGGTGATGTAAAACTCTTTAGTAATTTTTTTATGATTATATATTATATATCTTTACTTAATGTAATGGTAATTGTTTTGTAGATGTCTCAATCGAACAACTCCAAAAAGAGTAAGGGCAAAGCTCGGAGGACCCACCGGGATGGTACATCGAGTT
This sequence comes from Lagerstroemia fauriei, assembly GCA_025802135.1. Taxonomy (NCBI): domain Eukaryota; kingdom Viridiplantae; phylum Streptophyta; class Magnoliopsida; order Myrtales; family Lythraceae; genus Lagerstroemia; species Lagerstroemia fauriei. The sequence goes on along the minus strand of JAOYND010178472.1, from coordinate 16,240 downwards.
CTACACATATGGCAACCCCACCAATGGAAAATGCAGACCCATTAATAAGCACATATGACTTGTTGTTTGGTGAAAGTCCAATCATGCCTACGCCTGTATTTATATCACCCGCACCAAACACTTTAGATCTTTTGTTGGAAAACCGATTTGCTCAAGCAAATATTGGAGAGTTTACTGCATAATTTTTTTCACCACCTTCTTCCCAACCATTGCAATATCCTTTCACTGAGGCTGTCCAATAGAACATTCCCCCACAAGGAACTAGAATGGATGCACCACCAGTACATTCTCCTTCACTATCAACAAGGCAATCAACGGAAACAAGCGCACAATCTCATGAGGAGAATACTACCGATAGGCAATCTTTCCAAGAATCTGCAAATCAAGGTCAATGAGATGGCAAAATATTTTTGCACCATGAGGGAACCCAAGGGTAAGATGTTAAATTATATTTCTTCATTCTATTAAAAGAAAATTATAAAACTATTACAACATTATGTAATAAAATAATGAATATCTATTATTTTCAGGTTCTTTCCTAACAAGGATGTTATTGCCTGTATATCTGAAATCATCCGCAATAAGATGACTACTTTTTATAGCAGTTGGGGGAAAATTCCTTACAATCAGCATCATGATTGGTTTCAAGAGTGGAAGGTATTATCACAACTATATATACATATACACTTATGAATATAAAATTAGTTTATTACATAGGTAAATTTTATTGAAATATAATATTATGTAACAAATTAAAAATTTTCAAATTTTGTCCAAGAAATTTGTGACATGGGACCCAGATGATGAAGAATTTATGTGGAAAGCATATAACAAAAAGGGAAGGGCTTGGTTGAGCGATACGTACAACTGGTGTAAAAAGAAGGATAAATCTGCACCCTGGATGGGGGCCAAGTTATGGGAAGACATGAAAGAACATTGGAAGTCGGAGGAATACATTAAAATCGTCAAACGGAACAAGAAGAACAAGAAATCTGAGAGAAGAGGTTCTCTACATACGTCTGGATGCCAATCTGCCGGTACCATTCTGGCACGCATGGTAAATTAACTACAATATTGTTATATACTACAGTATTGTTATATATTCTTAAATTTGATTATTTATTTTATTATGCACTCATGAAAAATAGCTCAATTGAAAAATATATTTATTATAAAAAGTTCGATGCAGACAATGGAATTGGGGAGAGAACCCACAACCTATGAATTATTTTGTAGAATGCGTCGCAAGAAAGATGGAACTTGAGTAAAACGACGAGCAGAGGAAACTGCCAGAAGTAATAGAATTTTAATATAGTATTTACAACTAATAAGTAATCATGGTATATTTTCATAGTAAGCTGAGCATTATTTACGTGGTAGAATATGATGAGGGATCACGAGCAGTCACAAGGCGACGAAACCAGCCCACTATCCCAACAATCGGTTGTGAGTGCTTGGAAAAAAGCAGTTGGAGGCCGCAAGAAATGCCGGATTTATGGGATGGGATACTATCCAGAGTCGAAGATTGCATCATGTAACTATGAAAATATAGGGTTATCGACTGCTTGGGAAGAGAAAAATGGAGGAGATGTGTTCACACATCACCAAATTGAATGAAGATGTAAGAGCTCATGTCTCGCATGAGGTCAATGCTGTGCGACATCAGTTAAGCTTGTAGGAACAACAAGTCCAATTGATGCAAGCGGCACAGCAAGCCTTACAACAATCACATATGCTCATGATGCAGCGCATCAATAATTTTCCTTGACAATCCATGCAGTCACAATTCTGGGGACAGCAGCCTTTCATTCCAATATTCAACAACTTGAAACGTCTGGGAAAAACATGCCTTCTCGAAATGACTTCGGCAACATAAGAGAGCAGGACAGAGAAAGATCTTCAAGCGATGAAGATCACACTTCCGGATCATCTGATGAGGAGTGACATTGCTTGTCGTCCGGATCAGCAAATGAGGAGTGACTGTGCTTGTTGTCCAGATCGTTTTCTTATGAGTAACCGTACTTGTTGTCTGGATCATTTGATGATGAAGTGACCGTTATTGTTGTAGTTTTTCTAAGTTTTTTCTTTGGTGGGAATTTTCGTAAGTTTTTAGAAGTTTCGTAAGTTTTCTTTGTTTGGATCGTTTGGGAAGTTTCGCTATATTAGTAAAATATTTTTATCTATGTTACAGTTATTTCATATTTATTATTACTATGCACGTTTAAACTTTAAACCAAAGGAGCAATATGTACAACATGGACATAAATATGGTACCGAATTGTGTATTTTTCAGAGAAAAACAGAGAAATTTCTCACGAATTCTGATTTTCGATTCCACGAGGACATCGACAGAATTTGCCTCTCGAATTTTTTTCACGAACTTTTCGATGGAAATTCGATAACATTCTCTCGAATATCCTTAGCGCCAAAATTTGCCCGCCTAAATCTCCCTCCATTCTTTTGAGAAAAAACCGAGAGATTTCTCACGAATTCTAATTTTCGATTCCACGAAAACATCGACAGAATTTGCCTCTTGAATTTTTCACGAACTTGTTGACGGAAATTCGACAACACTCTCTCGAATATCCTAATAGCGCCAAAATGTGCCGAAAATTTTGATTTGCTTGCTTAAATCTTCGTCCATTCTTTCTTATAAGTACTATGTTCTCTCTTTTTCTGTCATCTGTTCTTCCCTTCGCTTGAAGAGTGAGTATTTCACATCCCAAGTTTCCATCTCCCTTATTTTTCTATCTTCCCCACCCTTGTTAACATTCATTCTTTTTTTATCTTTTTAAGGTATATGCACATCTTATCCGTTGGAAAGAGTTTGGAAGATTGAAGTGGAGATGAAGGGCATATTAAAGGTTAATCTTGTTGTTCATATTTCAATATTTTTATTCTTATAAGATTTTGAATTTTAGAACATATTTATTTTATAATAATGAATAGGAGGAAAGAGTTTGTGATGATCAAGGGAAGATGAACATTCAAGCTTGCATTCGGTGAAAGATGAGGCCGAAATTACCTTTTTTCTTGTTTCCTTTTCTCTTTTGTCTTCTTTCTGGAGAAAGAGGAGTTGCTGTTTGAGTAATCATCGGCTCTCGCTGATGACCAGAGAAGGACCAGTAGCCACCAAGCCGCAGCAAGTAAGAGGCTGCCAAGAGCCATTTATCAAATGATCTCATTTTAATAATACTATTGTAATATGTATTTGTATGCACCACAATGTAATGTTTTTACATATGTTCAATTTAATTGTTTTTCATATCCAGTTGTAATACAAATTATACGTATATGTGTCATATTTATTTTCATCTTAAAAATTGAATAGCTCAAAAAAATCCAAAAAATACATAAATTATTTTGGATATACAACAAAAGTAGAGTCTCAAAAATATATTTGTTCAATGAGAGACGATCCTATTGGTTTACTCTCGATTGCGATCCAATTGATAGTTCTGATAGACAATATCCTCGATTTTTTCACAATATGACTGACAGAAAATATACTCTCGATGTTCTCCCGAACTTATCGATGACAATATGTTCTCGATTTCCTCACGAATTTAACGACGACCAATATGTTCTCGATTCCCTCACGAATTTATTGAGGGACAATATGTTCTCGATTTTCTCACGAATTTAACGAGGAACCATATGTTCTCGATTTTCTCAAGAATTTACCAACGGACTAACTGTTCTCGATTTCCTCACCAATTTACTGAGGGACCATATGTTCTCGATTCCCTCATGAATTTATTGAGGGACAATATGTTCTCGATTTTCTCACGAATTTATCGAGGAACCGTATGTTCTCAATTTTCTCACGAATTTACCAACGGACAAACCGTTCTCGATTTCCTCACGAATTTACCGAGGGACCATATGTTCTTGATTTCCTCACGAATTCACCTCAATTTTCTGATGAGATGGCCGATAGACAATTTTCTCACGGTTTTCGCTCGAATCAACAGACGGACAATTTTTCTCAGTTTTTACACGAATTTACCGAGTGATAGTAGTGTATCGGCTTTCTCTCGAATTAAGCGAGACAGACTAGTCTCTCGAACTACTCACGAATTATCCAACCTCTGTCCCTAGGTGTCGGAAAATGCGACAGGGCCTTTACCGAGGGAGCTGTTTTCCAGGAAAAGTGGTCGATTTTTCAGAATTTTCGACTAGAATTCGACCACAGTTCGACCGAATTTTCCATCAACTTTTCTGACGTGGATTGTCTGTGTGGACATTTTAAACTGACGTGAATGTATATGTAAGATTACAAAGTGACATGGCATGTGTGGCGCGAAAGAGAATGCGAATCGTCACTTTGAGAGGACCTTTGCTTCATAACTGAAGTTGGGGTTTTTTCCTCTCAAACTCACTGAAAAATCCATCCCTGAGATTTCACGAAGATCAACTGTTAGATCGACTGTGAGAAGAAGGAAACTTGATGCTTGAGTGCCCAGGATAAATCTCTTTGAGAGGTTAGGGTCATCTCTCTGAGGTGACTAAGTGCAGTTGCTTCAGTGTCAAAGACAGTGAAGAAGTTAAGTTGAGAGTGGAAGTGGAGGAGGAAGATCGAGAGGGAAAGTCGCTACCTTTACCACATATTGTGGGTATGGGTTGGAGATTCAACTATCTGGTGACAATGGCGAGCTATCGGGGCTCTCCAAGTGGTTCAAAAATCCCTGATTTAAGTGATCCTACTCTATTCAGGAAACTCTACGATAATCCACCTATGTATGGTAGGTTTCATATCTTGTGCATGTTTGCTTCGTTGAACATTTTCTATGGATGGTAACTGCATTTTGTGTATTTGTAGGAGATGGAACTGATAATTTCACAATCGAATATCATTATGGTGGAAAAGTGAAATTTTGACCTACTGTCTCATACGAGGGAGGTAGAATTAAGTTTAGGGATTGGTATAGTATGGATTTTATTTCCCTCATAGACATAGATGTTGATGTCACGACATTGGGTTGTAGAGGATATATAGACTACTACTGGTGTTATGATATAGCTAACTTAGAGCAAGATGCAAAAGCTTTGAAGACTGATCAAGATCTGTTGGAGATGGCAAATGCAGCAGTAGAAAATGGTGGTTACGTGCATGTTTACCTTGTTCAGAGGATTGCATCTGAAGTAGAGCAGAAAGAGAATGAATTTCAGAAGTCTTTCAGACCATCTTCAATGGTCATTGAAGAGCTGCTTGATGATGAGCCAATACTACCACCACAAAAGAAGAAGCCACAGCCAAAGGAGAAACAGAAAAAGAGACCTTTTGTTGCCTCATCATCCACATATATTTGTTGGTACACTGAGGGTGATAGACATTCTGAGTCTGCAGAAGAAAGCCAATATGTTGGAGCACAAGGGGGTGGTCTTTCTGATGTTGAAGCAGAAAGTGGTGGACTTTCTGATGTTGAAGCCCAAGCTGCTGATCTGGAAGAAGTTCAAGAAGCCCAAGATGGTGGCAGAGTAGACACTGAAGAAGGTTCAGATGCCTCAAGTGATTTCGAAGATAGTGATATTGACATAACAGATGATGTCAATGACAATGAGGCTAGAGATAGTGCAGCTGTTAGTATAGAAAGGAGTCCAGAGCCAGCACAGAGTAGCAGAGCACAGAGTAGCAAGGCACAGAGAAGCAGGGCACGGCCTAGCAGAGCACCTAAAACAAGAGAAAAGACACATGTGACAAGAACAAGGAGACCTACCACAAGATCAATGAGTGGAAGAATATCGAAGAGAGCTGAGCCTCAACCCTCATAAGTAGAGGAGAGCATGATGAGACTGACTCTACTGGTGAGGATTCAGATGATTTATTGAGCTTTCAGTATAGTGATGAAGAAGGATCAAGAAGAAGATGGCCTGAGTTTAACTTAGAGAGGGACACGAAGAATCCCATCTTTCAGGAGGGTATGTTGTTTGCAACTACCCAAATTTTGAAGCGGGCAATAAAACAGTATGACATTGTGAATAGGGTGAATATTGCCTTTGCTAGAAATAACAAAGACATGGTTAATGCTGAATGTAAAAATTGTGATGGGTGGTTCTTAAAGGCTTCTTACAACAAGAAGCCAAAAGCATTTCAGGTGAAAAAAATATAAAGACTAGCACACCTGTGGCAAGAAAATGCCTAATAGGTTCATAACCCATAAATGGCTGGCATAAACACACATTGAACAAGTGAGGGCAGATACAAAATGGTCAACAAAGTCATTTGCACATTAATTAGATGTTGATTTCAAGGCAACAAGTAACAAGATGAAGTTATGGTGAGCAAAACAACATGCTTTGAAGTTGTTAAGAAGTTCAGAAGAGGAACACTATGGTAGGCCCATCATTGGCTTAGATAGGTGTTGGCTAAAAGCAAGATATCAGGGGCAACTGCTAGCTGCATTGGGCATTGATGCAAATGACTATATCTTTCCAATAGCTTATACAGTAGTTGAGGTAGAGTCAGGAGAGACATGGCCATGGTTCATCTATAATTTGGCTCAGGATCTCAACATTCACAAGTCACAGTGCTAGACATTTACTGTAGAGAAAGAGAAGGTTCGAAAATGTATCAAATTGTTACATTTGTTAAAGATTTTGAACCATCTGAGTCACAATCTTAATAATATGATGCATGATCTATCATTGCAGGGATTAGTGTAAGCTTTGGATGTTTCAATGCCTCATGCTGAGAAGAGACTTTGCGTAAGGCACCTGTGGAAGAATCTCTCTATGGAAGAATCTATACAGAGTAGAAACAATCAAGAAGGGAAAACAACTAAAAGACTTATTTTGGAAGGCTACGAAAGCATCATATGTTGCTGAGTTTAGGAGATGCATGGATGAGTTAAAGGCAGAGGATCTTCAAGCGTGGGAGTGGCTTTCTAGTAAGCTTGCAGAGCAATGGTCAAAATCACACTTTAGGGAATTCCCTAAGTGTGATACATTACTAAACAATATGTGTGAATGTTTTAACAGGTGTGAGTTGAAGCAAGTGACATCTAACACCAACATTCATAGCTTTTGCATACACTAATATTTTATGTGTTTAAATATAGGTATATTCTTGATGCAAGGGACCAACCCATTCTTACTATGGTAGAGATGATTAGAACAAAACTGATGCAAAGGATGTGCATGAAAAGAAAAGTTGTTGAGAAATATGCTGGTGATATATGTCCAAAGATATTGAAGAAGCTAGAGAAATTCAAGGAGTGGAAAACTAATTGCTGGCCAAAACAAGCTTCATCGAATAAATTCAATGTGGCTACAGGTATGAAAGATTACATAGTTGACTTGGAGGCAAGGACTTGTAACTTCAAGAAGTGGCAACTATCTGTAATACCATATATCCATGCAATTGCCTGCATTCAACAAGAGAATAAAAGACCTGAAGCATTCATTCATGAGTGTTATAATGTGGAAACCTTCAAGGCCTCATATGCATCTGTGATAAACCCACTTAGGGACATGCATGACTATGATCCAACAGGCTTAGAACCAATTAAGCCCTCTATCATGAAGACCAAGTTAGAAAGGCAACAAAAAGTGAGGAGAAAAGGACCAGATGAACATGTGACAGAGGAAGGGGTGTATGTTGTCAGTAATAAAGGATCTATGGTCATGACATGCAGAAAATGTGGACAAACAAGACACAATAAAAGAACATGTGACAGAAGACCTACTGCAGGCTCTAGTTTTGTACCCCAGGGATCAACAGAAACTCAAATGTCAAATCCTGTTAGTTATTCTAGATCTTGCCACTTTTATAGAGCATTCTATTTATCCTTCATCATTTTTTTAATTAAAATGTTAAATATCCATTCGAACATGCAATTTTTAGGTCATGACTGATAAGGATGCTCAGAGCTCCACTCCAGAAGTTAGATCTGACCTTCCAACCTCAGAATTCATTTCAAGAAGAGTACATGAGGTGAAGTCAGTATTACTTTTCTTTAGATTTTGGAACATTTGTACTTGACCTTTGAAATTGTCTGCCTATGCTGCTACAACAAAATAGGGTTCTACTGATCAAGTGCATCCAACACGGCCACCAACACCACCATCTGCTTTCTTGCATAATTGGAGTACCGCTGCTATTCCAACAGTATCAGCACAATAGCCACCTTTCACAAGTTATGTAACAGGGTCTTCATTGGGCCAAGGAGTGAGAGGAAGAAAAAGATGGAGGAAACAAGGCAGCCCCAAGTCCTTGAGCCAGCAGCTTCCCAAAAGTGGAAGCACTGTTGCAAAATGTTCAGTCAACCTCCTCCATCAGCGACCTAAATATTTTGTTGGTTATTGGAATTTTTGTTGTAGGAATGTTAAATGTGGCTGCCAAGTTGTCCATACATATGTAATTAGTTTAATCTGTTTGCATACCACTTTTTCTCACCTTTTGTTGGAATCTTTTTTGTTGGAATATTGTTTTGAATGGGAATGCATTGCAATATTTTGTACCATTCTTTCATTTCATTTCTGTTTCATTTGGCAACACTTAGCTTAGCTGCACCAAGTGGCAGTTCCAACAATTCACATGAAAGTAGTAGAGACCGAGTAGAGACAACTTCGATATCTTTCATTACATTGCATCTCCAAGTACATAGTAAACACTTGGATACATAGATAAGATAATGAAAAGCAAAAGCTACTTCAGATGAAAGTAGTCCCCACATAAGATTAATAAGGTCAGAACAAAGACTAGTAACAGCAAGAGCAGTATGATAACCATTGCCTTTTCCCTCCTTCCTCTGGCCAGTTCAGCTTCTAAATTTGAGATCTTCCGCAGAAATCCTAAAATAATCACCTTAGGTCGTGACTGCATAAGTGGGTCATACCATTGGAAGTACCCACATGCCTGAGGTACCTGCAATTTCATATTTTCATGATACATATCGTTGTGAACCTCGCAAAAAACAAAAGCACTCCATGTATCATATGCTTATCCCGTATTTCCGGCAGCCCAAGAACCTCCGACTTGGATTTCCCTCCGTCCACGATGTCCTCATGACTACAATCTCACCGCAATGGCACATTGGGAGTGGCGACTCCATAGAAGCAATCGAAGGATGCCGGGGAAGAGATTAATTTGCCAATAGGCAGCGAAGAAGAAATCACATAGAAGAAATTAGGGTTCTCTCTCGCGGGAAATGAAAGAAAACGGAATATCAGGGAAGAGAAATAGAAGATGGAAGGAGGGAACCTACCATGTCACGTTTTAATCTTACATATACATCCACGTCAGTTTAAAACGTCCACGTAGACAATCCACGTCAGAAAAGTTGACGGCGACAGTGCGAAATTAACGATTTGTACCATATTGTTACGTTTTCAAAAGGTTGTGTAGTACGGAGTTACAAAAAAAGGTTTTGTACCAAAACGTTCTATTCGCAAAAGGTTTTGTACCTACAGTACAATTTTCTCCATCGAATGTCATTCATGCTAGACGACTCAAATTTCGGACATGGTTAGTCTCCATTCGGCCTTCGCGTGTATTGCTGTTATATTAAAACCACGTCCTCAATAATTAGCCAATTTCGTATCAGCATTTTATAAATAGAGTCATCGATTATACAGCCGTCTATTAGATTGAATTTTATTGTTGTGCAATGATTCAATCGCTTCACGATAAAAGGTCAAACACTCCTTGGATGCCATATTAAATTTTGAATTTGACTAAAAATATCATATTTGGCTATGTAATTTTCGAGGGCTGACTATTTTGTAGAATTTTATTGCACGGCATAGGGCGTCTGAATGAAATTCCAATCGTGCAATTATTCTTAATTCAGGAATGCATTTTGTTCATCTTGAGAAAAGAAAAGAAACAAGCACAACAAGGGAAAACAAAACAATGGAAACATGAATATGATTAATTTAGGTATATTATAGATAATGATCTTTTTCAATCAAGATATTATCCCTTCTCGAGAAAATTTTTCATAAAGATGTATCATAAGATTCCTCACCTCATACAAAACTATATTCAACCATTGTATAGAACTAATACAATAAAAAAATATCAAATACAATCTAATTATCTTTTAAAAAAATATCGTAATTTATTTTTATGTGAGATTACATGAAATTAGAATATTTCAAATTCAAAATTAAAAAATATATATTTCTTTAACAATTTTCACTCATCCAACCAGTCCTTTGAGTCCCATTAGTTTCCAGCTTGGTGCGAGATATTCCCAACATGTATTACTCATTAATTATAAATGCATAGGAGCCAATTAAGTTTGATTGAAGTTGGATACGTGAAACATAGCGAAGATAATTTTCTATTTTAAAGTAATTTTAATTGACTTTTATAAATTTTTAGTGAAATAGTTTTTTTTTTGGAAACGGGGTTTCTCGGCCGTCTGCCGGACTAGTCCCCGTGCCTCACCAGCAGCATTGACACATGACCGGCGACCTAACAGCACCGCACGTGGGTGGGTGCCCCCTGTGGCCCTCTTCGATTTAAGCTTCACAGGGTGGGAGTTGAACCTGTAATCAACAGCTCCTTTTCAAAAGCAGCCAGTATGATCACCTCACCACCCCGGCTGCACCCCAGGAGGTGTGAAATAGTTATTTAATCGTTTTAAATAGCCAATAAGTCCAAGATATTGTGATTTAGGATTGAAAAGTATGTTTTAGGTCTTGGATCCCGAGGCTCTGTACTATTTATTCATCATGAAGTATCGATCGCTTTCACTATAAGAAAACTGCTAAATACCGACGGAGGTATCTGTCGGCAATCCGTCGGTATTCCATCGTTAATTTGGTTTACCGACGAAGTACTGACGGATTTTCGACGGAAAGAAGCCGTCGCGTTTTCCCTTGTCTGGAAATTGCCTCCGTCGACAATTGCGATGGATTACCGACGGACGTTATCCGTCGGCAACAGAGACGGAATAGCGACGGATTATCCGTTGCTAATCCGTGGCTTGAGCGAAGGAAAATGCCAATGGAAGTCCAACGCAAATTCGTCGGTAATACCGACAGAAATTTTGTCAGTAATCCGTTGGTAATTACGTTGCAAATTTTTACAAATATTGATATATTTTATTTTATAAATATTTATATGTTAAATGTATCAATCATATAAATTAATAAAATATCATTAATATAAAATATTGAGCCAATCAAGAAAGTACATTTTATTAATTAGAAATATTTACAATATTTGTCAGAAAAAATGAAAAATACAAATAAAATTCCAGGTGGTCGTGGGCAACAGGGCTGGGGCTCGAGTGGCCGGTAGTGGTGGTCGGTGGCTCGGGGTGGCCTCGGTGGGTCTGCCCGGGGCTCGGGATGGCGCTTGGTGGGCGCTCGGGTTGGCGCTTGATGGGCCTAGCCAGAGCTTGGGGTGATGGTCGATGGCTCGACAAGGCTGGTCGTGGCTCGGTGGAGCTCGCTGGTGGGGCTCTCTGGAGGCCGAGGCTGGGGCTAGTGGAGCTCGGGGGCGGGGCTGGGGCTCGGGTAGCTCGTGGCGCGCTGGCTTGGTGGTTGGGCTCGAGCGTCGAGGGTCGAAGCTCGAGGCTCAAGCATCGGGGCTCATACTCGGTTGGTCGTGGCGCGGACATGCAAGTCTCGGGAGAGAAATCACCGAAGGAAATGGGAGAGAAGAGCCCTGGTTCGAGATATATATATATATATATATATACATATAAGCAATGTTCCGACGGATTACCGATGGAATATTCGTTAGAAAATTGTCTCTGTCGATAAAGAGTGAGAAAAATCCCGCCAATGAAATTCAAATACCGACGGAATATCCGTCCGTAAATCCGTCAAAAAAGCATCATCTCCATGATTCACCGACAGATTTGACCGTCGGTAATTACCGACAGAAAATACCGATGGATTATTCGTCGGTAAATCTCCCGCTCCCTTTCCGCCGTGACATACTGACGGATTTGCCTACGGAGTACAATCTGTCGGTAATTGCCTACGGATTTACCGATGGAATAATCTGCCGGCAAAGCTCCCACGTACTTCCCGCCATGATATAACGACGGATTTACATACGGATTAGTCCGTCGGTTGCCGATTTCTCGGCTGTTGCAAGACATCTTCTTATATTTTTATATATAAAAATGATGGTAATAATAGTTACGACCCATTGACACATGACGAGATGAACATGTAAAGGCTCAGCTCCCACTGGATGGATAGCTCCTCACTTAGTTTCTGAAACTGTTAAACTTTGCAACGTATTTTGATTCTTGGGTTGCTGTTTTTTATGTGCTTTGATGCCACAACTTCCTCCATCCACAACCCCATGACATGAGTTCCCGAATTCACACCACCACTTAAATTTAATTTTTATTGACCTCATGAACAAGTCCAAAGCGAACTAACACAATTTTAAGCTTACCTAAAAGAAAATTAACAGAATATTTGGGTGAGAGAATTTCATAATGTTTGAATTTAAAACCTGGGAATAATGTTAGCAAAAAATATTCGGAAAGTTCCAAACAATAATACTAATAGAATAATTAATTATATGGTATCTGATATACTGTAAAATATTTTTAAACATATTCTAAAGGCATCATCCTATCTATAAGAATAATCTCGACAATTATTTTCAATTTTAATTATATATATTTTTTGGGTAGAATATGTGATGAATCCGATTAAATTAAAGTTAATTAGAGATTATATAGACTGAGACACGGTGGTCCCAAGAATATCACCAAATGGTAGAGCACTGAGTTTACTAGGACAACCTGTAATGTAATGAGTACGTCAAGGTAACGACAACGCATATTTTGCTAGCTAATTTGCTCACATATTTTCTTTCACGTAAATAGTAACGAATCACAATTCACCTGTCTTGGGAACGATACTCTATATGTTCTTTAAAAGCGCATCGCTCTGTAATTTAAATCTAGATAAATGCACCTAAAATTACTTATAAAAAATCTACCCAAATATCTATTTTAATCTTCTATTATTATATGTAAACCCAAAACGGTTTTAGTGCCTTTTTTTAGTTTTCTATATTTACCTCAGTCCAATTTACATATTAAAATTTATAACACGCACTTAATTTTCAGATTATGAGTAAAATAATAATTCCATTTATTTTCGTCACTCCATATATACGATCTTAACCACAAAATATTTCATTAACTGTTCCGATTCTTCCATCCATATCTACGATTTTAGCGGCAAAAATCTATTGGATTTTTTGTGACATTTACCGACGGTAATTCATAGATTTAAGCTTACCTTTACCGACAAGATATCCATCACTAAAAGAACGTAAAAAATTTTCTCGTCGACGGAATATTCATTTTTGACGTTGCTTTTTTAATTGATTGTACTGAATTACCATTATAAATAGAATATGTATCAGTAATATATATTTTTATTACTAAACACAAATTGCTCTTACAAACTACTAAAGTAATTACAACTTTTTTCTTAAGTAAATATAAAGAGAATCTGTGATATACATGTAAGGAAACATCAAAATCATGATTGCTAAACAAAAGTAGACAGCTCTAAATCTTGACCTTCTTGCATGTGCAATATATCCGAAAGGCCTCTTTCATACAATCTAAAATCACTTAATATATTCCTAAAATCAAAAGAAAATCAAAGATAGCAAAGTCAAAAGAAAATCAAAGAATGTAAAGTGTGCGGTTAGACGAGGCAAGATGCCTAAGTCAATGATGGAACATTTTAAAGGCTTAAAAAACACAGAAGACAATGAGATAGTAAGATGTGTTGTTAAATGGGAATATAAAAATCAACCACTATATCTTTGGGGAGGAATGGGAGGCATCATTTTAATATAAGTTTTAGCAGCAAAAATGAGACAATAAACGTACTAACTTAATATGAATAGATCAACTTGCACCAAGAAAGTCAGATAAAATTATCATAGAGGCCTTACTCTAGCATGCTTCCTTGATGCTCAATCCAAAACATTCTGCAACAATTGAGATATGATAGTGAGAAAATTTGAATGTCAATAGTATACAATTATCTCAAAAGAAATTAGTCAAACATCGAGTTCTTGAGTGGCATTTTAAATGTAGAACCTGGAGTCTCACTTGACGGAGCCATCGCTGCAATATGAGAGAAGATTCAGATATCATTCCAAGGATTCACCATTGTGAGTCAAACCATACCAAAAACAACTAAATATGATACTATCACTATCAATAACACCTCAAATGAAAAAAGACAAAATCAATGCCATTATGAATGGTAAAGAGGAGCCAAAAAATATTAAGTATGTTGGCTATTGTTATTTCATATACTCAGTTCATAATTCACATTCTGTAATATTTGTTGTTGGAAGAAAATCATTATCATACATCTCATAGCGAAAAAGACTACATATGTGCGATTCTCCAAAGGATGCTTTCTAGCAATTCAAATAAAAATGCAGAAACTCATTATGTGAACTAAAATATCGAGAAGAATATTCTCTATTTCCTGTGCACACTCACTTTGATGTTTAAAGGTATGGGAAGCTTCTCTCATTAGAAGTAACATACTATTTGCCCGCTAATTCCAATAAGAAAATACACTACTCGATTCCCAGAAAATGGGAATAAGCAACATGCAATTTTTAATCTCTATAAATCCCTAATATGAAAGGAGCTTAGTTCTTGTTGATACATGCACACTTGAAACGTATAATGGAAAAATGATCTGGACCTTTTCATAAAATTGGATGCACACCATGATGAGATAGTCCACAATTTCGACGGCAGATCTTACAGCTTCATCAAGAGCACTGACATCTGTCTGCAATCAAATTCAAATGATTTATTTATTTATATCTACTTAGTAGGTTCTAAATAAAAAAGTAGATCCATGAATTATATGTAAATATATGTATAAGGAAAAGATGCAATCAGATTGATAGTATTATCACCTGCAACAAAGGGACATTGTTAGAGAAGGCAGAGAGTTTTCTGATCAACCTGCTAACACCTTCCTTGCATTGTTTTGCTGCTGCACCTCGATTCGCTTCTCCACTACCAAGTATCTCAATTTCGAGATCCTTACCCAAACCTGGAATAACTTATACTGAAACCCATTACCATCCTGCGGTGGCTAGAATATCAAATTCTAAAACCAATTTATATCAATATCAGAACCAGACGAACCCAACACACCTTGCACTCCACCAGAAATGTCAACATTAATACATTAAAAATTTCACTTTACCAGAAAGGCTTCTCAATCGTCAGAGCACAGAGAACTGACCCCGCAGGCTCTGATGACAGAATGCAGGATCGCTACCAAAAGACCACTACAGGAGGCATTCAATTCATTTGCCAAGCAAACCAAGCAAACCATGCAAGAGCTTTACTTCATTAAAGAAAACCGAATCGGTGACTTACTTCATTTCAGGGGGTTAAATTAGGCAGAAAAGAAATGGAGAATCAGTAACAATCGAAATGAGTGAAATGAAAGAAATTTGGGACTTGCGGAGCTTATAGGTCCCCATCTGGACAGAGTACTTGATAGCGAGGCTTGCAATAGTTTCCCGCGCACAATCCGATGAGAGATTGCAAACACGATGTTATCCCTCCAACCGAAGCAGAGCTGTGACCCCAACATCGACAGAAGCAAGACGGGACCCTCCCAGGGCATCGTCCCTGAAGAGCACCAGCCAAGCACGTGGAGAGGTAACTGAGAGAGCGAGAGCCCAAGGTACGCAATTGAAGCAACGAAAAAAGGTTCAGCCACCTAGCGCTAGGCTGCCAGAGAAAAGAGATGAAGAGAGCGAAGAAAGAAACAGAGCCCCACCTTCGAGCGTCTTAGGGTTTGCAAGGAAAAACGTTCGATCCCACCAGAACCAGAGGAAGCGAAGGTACCTGCCTCCCGACGAAAGAAGAAGAACCATCGTTCGTCGCACGACTGGATCGAGAAGGGGCCGATCAAAATCGGAGGCGCAGGAGAAGAAGATCCAACGTAGAACAGCTCCCGATCCTGCACAGAAATGAAAAGCGAAACCTAACCTGCCGATCCAATGTAAAATTGGAGGGGAAAGAAAATAGAGTAAACTATCACTTTGGTCCTAAAAGTTGTACCCGATCAACACTTTAGTCTCTAATCCTTTTTTGCCAATAATTAGGCTCAGACATCCATATTTTTACCAACACATTGGTCCAACCTTCAACTTATCGTTAAAAATATTGACATGGAGTCCGATGTGTCACTTACGGTGTTAGATTTACACTTTTCTATTAGCAAAATATTAAAATGACGTCGT
>JAOYND010178281.1:0-18284 GCA_025802135.1 Lagerstroemia fauriei | reverse complement strand
CCTATCGCTTAACATAACAAAGAAATCGCAATGATCCTCGACATTCATCTACTAAATAAGTAATCATAAATCTCAACAATGAGCTGCGAAAGGAAGCAAATGATTTCATATACAAAGTAAGAACACGCATACTCGGTTCTGGTCGATGACATCGACAATCACGACGAGACGTCCGTACTCCTTCCCGTAGTTGACGAGGGCAACCCTCCCGATCTCAACATATCTCTTGAAAGGCTGCCGCATCAAAAATCGAACATAACTACCAAATTCAGAAATTACGGACGAGGAAAGGAAATGGAGGTCGAGAAAACCGCTGAGAGCAAGAAGAGACACTGAGGCTGAGAAAGAATCACCATTTTTGGGGGGCCGCGTCGGAGAACGCGGGAGGAGAAAGTTGGAGAAGAGCGTAGCCTGCTGTAACCGGACGAGACACGCAGACTAGGGTTTATTGTGTGGGCTATTATATCGTTCTGATCTGAGCTGTCATGATCCTTCACTTCATGTGGACCGTCCGATCAATGAAAAGAAATGTGGGTAAGAAATTGTTCCCAATTCTTTCCGTTAGTCACATATCGGTCCCTGTTTGTCTTCGATGTCTCGCGGCATTTGGTTTGGGTGGTAACAGAAATAAAGACAAAATTCTTACATTAAACGACATTGTGAAAAATTATCAAAAAAATTATTTTAATAAAAAATATGATAATATTACAAAATAACAATAAAGTGAGAAGACAATGAACACTCAAAATCTTATTTCTTTTCTTTACTACAATACAATCTCATGCCATCTATTTATAGGAATGTAGAAGATGGATGTTAAATTTATCAAATAAATAAAAATTTATTTGAGAAATACTAATAAACATCTATATAAATATTATAACCCCTTATAAAGCTAATGGACATCTATAATATTATAATATTTCCCTTGGATGTCCATCTATTCAATCAAGAATGTGTCTCATTAAAACTTTACTAGGTAAAACCCTATGAAAAAATCCTAGTAAAGGAAGAAGAGTACATCATTCTTAAAATTCAATGAGATAAAATCACAACTAAGGAAAAAAAGTATAATAATTGATCTCATTTTAGCTACATTATAAGTTGAGGTCTTTGAGTCATCATAGTTCAATTTTGCAAACTAACTCTTCAAATCTCTTCATAGGTAGTGCTTTCATGAATATATCGTCGATATTATCACTGGATAGAACTTGTTGAATACCGATAGCACCACTCTTCTAAAAATCATGAGTAAAGAAGAATTTTTGGAATATGTTTTGTTTTGTTACCTTTGATATATCTCACTTTCAATTGGGCTATGCACACTGTATTATTCTCATACAAAATTGTTGGTAACTCCTTTTGAGAGGACAACCCACATGTCTTCTAAATATGTTGGATTATTGATATGAGCCAAACACATTCTCGGCTTGCTTGTGAATTGTCAAAATTCTGTATGATTAGATAATATGGCTGCAATTGTTTGCTTTGATATATCAGGTCGAGTGTGACTTGCAAGATGCATTAATGCACGTATTGTGCTCAAATATGTATTTTAGGACCAAGTAGTTCTTCATCATTTTTCTTAGGACATAAATGCTCTTTATCAATTTCAAGTTATCTCACGACCAGGGAAGTACTCAATAGATATGCCTTATCCATATAAAATCTTTTAAGTATCTTTGCTATATAAGCAAAATAGTGCATAAAAATCTCATTCTTAAGATGCTCGATCTGCAGGCCGAGGCAAAATCTTGTTCTTCCAAGATCTTTCATTTCAAATTCACCTGTCCGACAATTTACAGCCTTTTGAAGCTTTTCAGAAGTTCCAATATTATTCTAATAATCAACTTACACCATAATAATCACAAATTATGATTCATATATTTTTATAAAGATGCACAGATAGATATATTCATTGTTATAGCATTGTTTCAACAAGTACTCAATTAATTAATTGTACCACATACGTACTACCTGCTTTAAACCATTTTGCAATTTTATCGAGTAAAGTTCTCTTGGGTTAGAATTATATTTTTTGGTAACTGTAATCATTTTGGGATTTTCACAGATGGTTCACGATATTTAATTATAGATGGAGGTTGTACCCAACATATATTCCTAAGCTCCTTTGAGGTCCTACCTTGGTGCGTTGTGGTGGAACAATTAGAATCTAAACTGCACATCAAAAAATTCTTAGATGAGAAATATTTGGTTCCTAGCCATAAAACAATTGTAATGGGGAGAACTCATGATAACTTGATGGCCTGATGTGAATAAGTGATGCTGCATGCAAAATGGCGTGTCCCCATGTAGATATAGGAAGTTTTGCTCTCATAAGTTGTGGTATTCTCATTAATTGAATTCGTTTTATAAATGATTATGTTAGACCATTTTGAGTATGAATATGTGTTACAGTATGTTCAACAGTGATTCTAATAGAAGTACAATAATCATTGAATGCCTGAGAAGTAATTTCATCACCATTGTCAAGTCATATTATTTTAACCTGATTGTATGAAAAATGAGCTCATAGTCAAATTAGTTGAGTTAGTAATCTCGCAGTAATCTTTCAAACGCCAGGTTGCAAGTTGATAATGAGCGTACATGAGACCATCTAGTTGAAACATCAATTAAAATTTTTTAAAAAATAATCTAAATGGTCCACTTAGTGGATGAGTAAGCCCACGAATATCATCATGCATGCACTTTAGAAATTCAATGCATTCAATTACAATCTTTGCTGGTGATGTCGAATAATTATTTTGCAAAAAGAGCAAGCAACACATGAGAATTCATTTGATCGCAATATTTTCTGACTCTTCAATAAATGTCCACATGAATTATATAATCCTTTGCATCATAATTGAACCTGGATGACCTAACCGGTTATGCCAAATTATAAAATCATCTTCATTAGTGAACTTCTAGTTTACTATAGCATTTGCTTCGACTGTGCCTACATTCGTGTGGTATATACCGAAGGAAAATTGCTGGTGATTTTTCTAATACACATTCTTGCCCGAGACAATATTTGTAATATGCAAATATTTAATATTACTTTCATTTATTGTCTCAATGTGATATTCATTTCTGTGAATATATTTAAAACTCAATAAATTTCTTTGAGACTTTTTTAGAATATAAGGCATCATCGATTATAAATTTTATTCCTCCAAGCAATATGATATGACTCTCCCAGAGCCTTTATTTAGGTTTGCATTACCATAAATTATAGTAACATTTGTTACTTTCATCTTTAAATAGAAGAAGTATTTCATATCTCTAAGTATAGTGTGCATTGTTGCACTATCTACGAGACACAAATTTTTATCATCGACAAAAGATCCAACCCAAGATAATTCTATATTCTTCAAAGTTCTAATTGCATATTCTTTATGGAAAAATGACATGCATTAAAATAATATATAAGAGATATATAAAATAAACACATATTGAATGAGACATTATTTTATTGCATAGACATTATTTGATAACATAAGCATTCTTCAAATGAAAATAACATAAACATCCTTGGGCATTTATGCTATCGGTGAAACTAGTATTTTCCTATGGTTGGATGAAAAAGCTTGAATATTCATACTAGTGAAATCATTAAATTGTGCATTAGAAGGACCGCACTCAAAGATAAAATTTATTTCTACCTTTTTCTCATTCTTTTTTCAGGGACTCCTATTAGAGGTCAACAAAATACTTCAGCGTGCGACAGTTACAAGACCAATGGCCCTTCATTCCACAACGATAGTATAAGATTTTTATTGAATTTTTATTTGAGTCCGTTTTACATTTTTATTTTTCTTCTCATTTTTCTCCCACTTCAAATGACGAGATGAAATTTTGGAATAATCACCACGATTGCCAAAACGACCTCAACCATGCCTGCACCCGTGACCATGACTGTATGCAACAAATTTCGTATCTACAAAACTTATGTCATGTTTGGTTCAAGGGAATAGGAATAGGTATTCCTGGTCTATTCCATATGGAATAGATAAACCTCGTTTGGTTCATTTTGTATGGGGAATAGCAATTCTGTGTAAGGAATAGAAGGAGAATAGATTGGTTTTGTTATTGCTTATTCAACCATGAGGAATAGAATAATTCATATCAGGAATAAGGTCCAAAAGTCCAAAATACCCTCCACTACTTTCTTTGTTTACAAAATGCCAAACATATCTTTGCCCTAATTTGTCTCTGTCTTTCAGTCCGATCAAAACACGACACCTGCTAGAGCTTCTGTCGATCTCCATCAAGCTCTGTTGTCGTCATCCCGTCGACCTCCGTGGAGCTCCGCCGGCCTCCTCCTATCGACCTCCTCCAAGCTTTGTCGGACTCCTCTCTGTCGAGCTCCATCGACCTCCGCCGGCCACCTGCCCGTCGACCTCCTCCGAGCTCTGTCGAGCTCCTCTCTGTTGAGCTCCGTCGAACTCCACCGGCCTCCTCCCGTCGACCTCCTCCAAGCTCCATCAGCCTCCTCTCTGTCGAGCTCCATCGACGTCTGCCAGCATCTTCCTGTCAACCTCCGTGAAGAAATTCGGCCGTGCAATCACTTGCCTCCGAGGTAGCTTTCCCGCTCTTCCTTCTTATCTTTTCTCTTCGCTCTCTGCTGAAGATCTGCTCCTAGGTTGATCGCTTCCCTCCTCATGGTAGCTCAAGTAATAATTAATTTGTCATTTGGATGCATTCGCTGCAGAAGAAACCCGCACCCTTGAAATTCTAATTGGACGCTGGCTTTATTCTCCTTCGTAGTTTCATGGTAATGCCCTTATTTTTCTTTTAGCTCGTCTGACTTGTAATTTGTCATTAGATCTTGACATTTTAGTTCAGATTCTACTTGGACTCTGGCTCTAGCCTGCTTTGTAGTTTTGTGTTAATGCTCAATAGAAAATCAATGATTTTCATATTCTACTTGGACTGTGGCTCTGGTTTGCTTTGTAGTTTTGTGTTAATACTCAACAAAAAATCAATGATGTTTTCTTTCCTCTTCAATACCCTTATTTTGGTTTAGTTGATGTGGAGTAGGATTGGAAGAACAAATTACTAACAATTTCTCATATTCAAATCACTTGTATAATTGTATCATGGGCTTCTTATATCCTTGATAAAATTCTAATCAGACACGTGATCTTGTCTTCTGTAGTACATAATGTTAATGCTCATTGGAAAACCAGCAACATTTCCTTACTACGTAAATACGTTGTTTGTCTGAATTATAATGGGATTGGAAGAAAAAGACGGCAATATCTCATGTTCAATGCACATATTCATTTTTATAATTTATTTTTGGTAATTATTTATAATTTAAAAGTTGTTTCTAGCATGCTTATTATATGTTCTATTGCAGTATGAACTCTTCCAAAGATTAGGGCAGACATTATTATGGTATCATAGAGTATGTTGTCAAAATTTTTCTCCTGTATTGAACTTATGGTAACCTATTTTCACTAGCTTGATTGAGACAAGATTAGGAATATCATAACAAGTTTAATCATTTGTGCAGTCATAAATCGCTTGATTCTTCGCGAGAGGAAGAAGAAGATTGTTCTGATATTGTGTATTCAAGTTTGTGCTATTTTGAGAAGCATGGTCAGTATAATTGCAGAAATAGCCGCTCTATATAGCCCTAGGCCAGCTATGAGGTCATACAAGTTAACCTCTTATAGGAATATGGATTATATTAGACAACTTGTCTATTCAGACGATATTACTTGCATTGAACAACTTAGAATGAATAGAAATGCATTCTTCAAACTGTGTCATATTCTCGTAGAGATTGGGAGTATGCAAATTGATGAGCAAGTAGCAATGTTCTTGCATGCTTTGGCTCATCATTTCAAAAATCGTGTTACGAGCCAAAATTTTGGTAGAGTTTCCCCTAGACTTACCCATTTTTCTATCCTAATACATGCTCCAATATTCATACAATAATCACAATAATCCACACTAACCCTTTAAACCATTAAACATCTATGTACAAGTGCTCAACAAGTCAGTAAGACCACTTATAATTTGCCAACAATAATTTCAGGTCGTAACATACTGTACAATCTTCTACAGGTAAAATAAATATCTACAAGGTAAAAAGCTTCTATGGAGTCCTCAAAAACGATCCCCACTGGCCAAAATACGATCCCTGTGTACTTACACCCATTCTATATCACCTACAAAAATACATATGCAAAGTATGAGCTGCATCTTTATGAATAAATCATTCCAAAAAAAATGAACTTCTATATATTAAAAATTCAGACAAAATCATACAATCTACACCAAACTTCTATTCTTACCATCACATATTCCTCATAATAATTTCTATTACTCATGTATGCAAATATACATATACAAATTCATATATCTCATATTCTCATACTTAAATATACATGCAAGAATCCAATACAAACAATAAGTAGCCACAAGACCACATTAACCTCGCGGAGAGTTGTAACGGTACCGTGATCAGCGATTGGTCATCCGTTTTATAACCCGCCTGATTAACGGTCGGTCGTCTATTTTATATCCTGCCGGATCAGCGGTCTAACACTCGTGGCTACATCAACCAAACAATCACAACACATATCTCATTAATTATATATCATCCATTTCCAATCTATCGACATTATATCTTCTTACTCATTACTTCCAATCCATACATATCATATTTCCATACTCTCATTAAAAATTATAATAATATAATAGTTACATATCATATTTAATATATAGTTCCATTTTATAATGGAATAAATACTCACTACTCTCAAGGGATCCATCTACGGAATATTCCCTTCCGGGTGTGGGGGTGTAGCCTCCTCAGTGCCTATCATCGCAGAGAAATGAAAAATGAAATCTTCCATATTACAAGGAAAATGATTCATTTTACCTTCTAAACACTACTCCCCATTACAATATAAACATAGATGTAATGCCATACTAGTATTGAACCTCATGATCTTCCAACTAATTAACTCAATCAATAAAATTATATCAATTAACTATAGCTTAAGTTAACAAGAAAAACACTTAAACTTAACTCCTCAAATAAGACTTAAAAGACTCATTTTCCAACAAAATTCTATAGCTAATAATCATAGGAATGAATATAAATCAACTTACAATATTTAGTTCAAGTCAATTTAAATAGAACCAACTCAAATTTATACAAGAATTAATTATAAAACTTGACTCCATTCACCAAAATCACCTCTTACATCATCAAATCATATATAATAATCTCTAAATTGGCTCATTTCAATGAAATATCCAAGACAACAATAAATACTCAATAACATATCTCTACTAAGTTTACTAAACTTTATTTGAGTCCAAGAATTGTATATTACATCATAGAAAACTTGATCAATTCATCTACTCTAAGACGGAGTCTTACTTCATTATATCTAAGTACAGAGAATGAAATTATACAAGATAGATATGGTATAAAGAAGTAAACTTCTAAGGAAATGTTATTAATTACCTTAAATTTGGATCCTACAAGCTTGATTGGCTTATCCCACATGAACCCTAATTTCTATGTTTTCCTTTCCATTCACGCTATGTTTCTGCTCTGTTTGTGTTCTGTTTTTGTTTTTTTTTTCGAAACAGAGGAAGGAAATTATATAAAAGTGGGCTAATTAACTTGGGGAAAGATTTGAGGCCTATGGGCTTATAGTTTATGGGCTCCAAGACTTGTAGTCCAATGGGCTTTATTTGCCCCCAGAATCAAAGCAACACATACATTTTTAAAATTGAAAGGAAAAACATCATTCACAAATCGAATAATTACACATCACTTTGGGAGGTATGGTGAGACCGTGAGTAGATATTTCCACAATTGCCTCAAAGCAAACATTGAGTCTACACTGTCATTTGTTCATAAAGCCCCAACATATTGCAGCAAACTGCAGGATGAGCGTTGGAAATGGTTTAAGGTAGTTAAACTCATAATATTTCATATGAAAGGTTTGACAACTCCGAGTTCACACACTGAATTCTGATTTTTCACATTTGATTGTATAGCTGTTTAGGTGCTCTATATGGAAGTTATATCAAAATTAGAGTGCCACAAGCTGATAAAGCTAGATATAGAACTTGTAAAGGAGAAATAACAACCAATGTGTTAGGTGTTTGCACATCAGACATGCATTCACATATGTTCTTCCAGGTTGGGAGGGTTTTGCCGTTGACGGGAGAGTTCTTCGAGATGCTTTGACTAGAGTTAATGGACTTAAGGTGCCTTGCGGTGAGTGATAAAAGATAATTTTTGAATATTATTCAACAAAATTATTGGTATATTGTGTGACTTGATTCTTTTTTTAATATAGGTTGTTATTACCTAGTAGATGCTAGTTACACAAACTGTGATAGTTTTTTGGCACCATTTAGAGGTCAAAGGTATCATTTAAGCGAGTGGCATGGAGGACACCAGCCAAGAAATGCTGAAGAGTTTTTCAATTTGGGACACTCATATGCTCGGAATGTTATTGAGATGTGTTTTGGCTTGCTTAAAACACGATGGGCTATTCTTAGGAGCCCGTCATTTTATTTCGTTAGAGTACACAATCAAATTATTTTCGCTTGTTGTCTGCTCCATAATTTCATTAGGGGGAAATGGCTTCCGATCCTATGGAAGAGCAAGTGAATGACATAGCAGATAATATTACGAATGATGATACAGATTGTATTACGGAAGTCCAAACATCCGATGCGTGGAGTAATTGGAGAATGCGACTGGCAAATGGGATATTCAATGAGTGGAGATCTTAGACTATTTATTATTTACTTATGTGTATTGGTTATGTGTTTCTTTATATTATGATGATGTACTTTTTAAGACAATGTTGATGACATGATTTTATTTCAGTGAAGGACTACTTGTAATGTTACATAGTGTGATCTTTGTTCGAATTTTTATATATGTTGCATACATTTATATATTCTTATATGCGAATGATTTGTTCTTATTTGTAACAAATATAACAAATATAACAAATATGCTATTATTGTTTACATAGAACATGGCAGGGAGTTCAAGTTCTGTGACCTCCAATGCTACAAGAAAATGGTCTCTAGTTGAGGATGAAGCCCTCGTTTCGTGCATGCTTGAGCTGAGGAGTTTCGGAGCTTATAATGCAAATACAGGATTCAAGTCGGGTTACTTGCCTGAGCTGGAGAAGTTGCTTGAGACAAAGTTACCAAATTGTGGCCTAAAGGCCAGACCACACATAGAATCTCGCTTGAAGACCTTAAAAAAATAGTGGAGTATCATTTATGACATGACGTATGGGCAGCATACATCGGGTTTTGGATGGGACAATAATCGAAAGGCAGTAACAACATATAAGGCTGTTTGGGATACTTATATTATGATAAATATATTTTTTTAATGACGTTTTATTTGTTTTTATAGTTATAATTTCCATTAATGATTGACATACAAAAAATATTTTGATTGACATACACTAATGATTGACAATGACATTTTATTTATTCATATGTAACTTTTGTAACATATATAATATTCTTGCATATTTATTTTGTAGAGTCACAAAGAGAATGCACCATTTCGAGCAAGCAGCTTCCCATTATTTGAAGAGCTATCTTAGATATATGCGAGGGATCGAGCTACAAGAAGGAATGCTCAAACTATTAATGAGACTCTACAAGAAATGAATTTGGAGGACATGCCAAATATAAGAGAGGAAGAAGGAGAAAGGGTGTCGCCGGTTGAGTGTACTGACCAAACACTCATGTAGTCCTGGCCACGGTTTAGGAACCGGCGGTTCAGGAATCGAGGGCCATGGAACCGACCTTGAACCTTCCTTTAACTTTCCTGCCGGTTCCGGTTTCTGAGGCCGGATGAACCGGCCCTGAACCTTAGACCTCACGATTCGGGGCCGGTTCCAGCTCGGTTCCGATTTTGACCAGTTTCGGGTCTGTTTTGACATGGCCGGTTCCGGCCCAAACCGGCCCGTGGCCCGGACTACACTCATGTTTCTGAAAATGCCACAACTAGAGAAGAAGGAAGTTCATCGTCGGGAAGGAAAAGGAAGAAGCCTGCAGGTGACATCAAACACATTAGTGTAACGATGAATAATATTGCAGACAAGATGGAAGTGGCATTTGAGCGAATTTCAAATAGTATGCACTTTGATATTCTTCAAGAGAAGATGCTTGAAATACCCACTGCTCTTCGTGAAGTTGATGGTCTTACTAAAGCAGAAGTTCGTCAGGCAATTCGAAAATTTTCAAAGAATCCCAACGATGTACTGATTTTTTGGTACCGAGTCAGAGTACCATTTGGATATGGTGAGAGATTTTCTAGAAGACCATTGATTAATCAAAAAGGGGATATCTGCCTTTTTGCATTTGTTACTCAAGTAAGAGTTTCCCAATGCTACTTGAGAATTTGCACGGGATAGATATTACTGACCATGGTGTTTGAGTTATGTAATACAATTACTTATCTTTTTTTTTTAATATATATATAGGTTGTTGAATGTTGGCATGTCTCATGAAGACCATGTGAAGATGTTACAACATTATTCGACATGTCATTGAAGTGTTTTGTATATGCCACGGGCTTCAGAATTTACTTACCCCTATATATTATATGTGGTTAGATAATCTAGTATAAGAATGTGTATATTTATGACTGTATGTGGATTCGTATATTTATGAGTATGTGTTTGTGTAATATGTGAATATACTTTTTTATTTGTATATTTGTGTATTTGTCCTATAAGCTATGAATATGTCCAGTATTATGTGTACTATTTGATTATATTTGTAAAGAGTAGTTTATATTGAATGCTTCTTTGTAGTTACAAGCTTATTTATGTGTTTTTTAAGTTGACAATTTTTGCTCATGTCAATTTTTTTGTTAATCCATTTTTAAGAAAAATATTATAATTTTTTTATTTTATTAATTAATTTTTTTGTATGAGAAAATTTTTAAAAAATTTAAAGGTATTTGAATTTATTTTTATAATTTATTAATTTTTTATGAAGAAATATTATTATATATTTTTATAAATAAAATTTATCATATTATTTATTAGAAATATTTTAAATTCATGTTTAACTTTTTCGTACAATTTATTTTTATAAAGAAAGTTATTATTTATTTTTAGTTAATGTTGAGATATTTCTGTCTATTAAAAATATTTCAAAGTTTTTATTATTTAATTTTTTTAAGATAAGATATATTCTTATTATTTTATTTCACATAAAATATTTTTGAATTATTTATGGTTATTATTATTAATTATTATTAAAAAATAACTAATATTGTTTCCTTTTTATTTATGTATAAAAATTTCATTAATTATGATTACAAAATTTTCAACTTATTTTATGGTGTATTTTATATTATTTATTAATTTTTTGGTGTCATGGGTATTTTTGTCTTTGAGCTTCTTTCCCTGTTTATTCCATGTCCAATTCAAGTCAACCAAACAATATCAACTTATTCTATTCCCTGTTTACAATTCTATTCCATACAACCAAACAAAGTAAACTTCATCCTTATTACCTATCATATCCCCTGTCCATTCTTTTCCCTGACTATTACATTTCTTATCTATTCTATTTCAGCGAACCAAATGCACCATTAGACAAGAAAATGGAGCGATAAACATTCATATATTAATTTGTGTGGTTACAGTTCTCTAAGCAAAAATATGTAAGAAAAATACATAATAAGTCACCTGATTCTTCCATGCTGGAGTCTCGATCACGAGGCTTGACAGCTTGTTCTTGATCAAAGGATGAAGTGAGACCACCGGGGCTTGCGGGCTTGATCTGATGGGTTCGTTTGTGGTCCTCAGCGAGAGTTTGAGCAGCTTATTCTTGATCAAGGTGGAGTCACCAGGGCCATTGGGCGTGAATTTGATGAATCCGAGTGAAGTTCCTCCGAGTATTCGCTTCGGCAGAGTTTCA
The DNA here is from genome assembly GCA_025802135.1 of Lagerstroemia fauriei. Taxonomy (NCBI): domain Eukaryota; kingdom Viridiplantae; phylum Streptophyta; class Magnoliopsida; order Myrtales; family Lythraceae; genus Lagerstroemia; species Lagerstroemia fauriei. Next base: position 6,329 of record JAOYND010178281.1, on the reverse strand, counting down.
GGAAAGTTCTAGAGAGTCTTGTTTGTAGAGTTTCTCTAGACCTTTGTGCATTCTTCTCGTTGTTCCTTTTCTGAAGAAGACCCCTCTATTTATAGAAGGAGGGGAAAGGATGTCAATCCCCACACTTGCACTTGATTGGTCGGCTATAATCGATCCCAAACCTTCCATCTAATCAGCAATAAGTAATTACCTAAATTTGTTTGTTTGTTATCTTATTAAGGTCATTTTCATTTATTCTGCAAGCATTCACTTCCCGGTAACACGTGTCAACATATTAACGTGTTAGAAAAATTAAGAAATTTAATTTACACGACACATCAATACCACATATCAAGATAATAATGAAGTGGCAATTTGTATTTTGCAATAAATTTTCACTTTCTACAAATGCCCCCTCGAGACTTGCACATGGCTCGATTTAGGCGAGCGTGAGAGTGGGCATGTCTTGATATATCTTTTATATGTATTTCATCGTGCGCCACCATCCATTAGTTTATGTGATGTACGAGCCTCCTCGCTCCTTTTTTGGTTTTCACGCATCCCCACTTTTCTTATAGGTATAATTCCTATCATCACGTTCATATATCTTGCAGCATGCATTTTCCATGCAAGGAGTGTACACACAAGGCAAGACATGTGAATCCTTCATGCCACAATGAGGATTCCACAAAATTAATATATCAAATCGGATTTAAGGTTTATATATATGTGTGTGTGTGTAAAGCCCTTCACCATTGTCCAAGCTTCTAACATATATATCCTCTCTTGCTCTTCCAATTTTCTGTATACCTCAATTGAGAAACTTTCTTTTACTCTTACCAATATTAAACTTTGACTGATAAGTCCTTGTAGAAGGCATGGACATTATGCTGCCTGAGAGGTCTTGATTGAGGCTCCAATTTATTCCTTCAACTTCATGGACATATGCAAAGCCATCATCCTTGTCATTTATGCATGAAATACTTCAATTCAATCACCAAAATCAAGGAGATGATTGAGAACAAAAAAGAAAAAAAAATACTTTTGGCAAATTTGATCACAATTGCTCTAATCATGCGACTCCATCCACGATTAGACCCATTTGTCGAAATTGGATGTCCTATAGACCTTTTCCCCCATTCTATAAATTCGAGAGTCCAGCAGGCATGTAAGAGCACAAATCCCTTCATACACAGTTTGAAGATTGTCTCGCTCATCTTCTAAGAGTGTAAGCCATGTTTTTTGTTGTCAACTTTGATCTTTCATTTCCCTTTTTTTTTTACTATGCCTAAGTATCTTCTTAAAAAAATATTGACGTTTTGTTGATTTATTGTTTATAAGTTGCACCGCAGCCATTTCGTTTCTTCGGGAAGCTAGACGTCGAAGTGTTGATGCACTAATTCGAGACTTTGAATCATGAGGTAGCGAACTCAAAATAATTATTTTTTTGTAACCTCAGTTGTATACGCCATTGTGGCACTATTGCTCGACTATTGTAGAAGTTTACTTGATCGTACTGTCCTCGTTTGCGTGCTTCCCTTTTTTGAGGAAATTCTTTTTATCGTCAAATTGTCTTCTTGATGACCTTGTTAGTGATCTAGCAAAACTTCATGTCGTCGTTGACCATGTCTGTCCTGAAGTTGACGGTGGGTTTTCTAATCTAGCTTGTACTGCCTTGCCACACCTTCCTTGCCCTATTATATTCATGCAGTGCCTCCCGTAAGTTTGCACCTATTCATGGCAATGTATTTATTGATTTTGCATGCTTGTACACATACATGCCCCCTTTTATTGCAACTCTCACCCGTTGGCTTGAAGTTCGTGAAACTCATAGGTCGTTCAGGGTCATTTTGACATTATCAATTCAACTTCACAACCTGTTTGGAGCTCGCTTACCATCATTCGGAGTTGACTTGGCATCAACTTGACTCCACAACCTAGTCGAAGCTCGCTTAGCATCGCTCGGGGTCAACTTGACTCCATGATCTAGTCGAAACTCGCTTAGTGTTGTTTGGGGTTGTCTTTGATGTGTTGATTTGACTCCACGACTTGCTTCGTATAGTGTCGTTCGGGGTCGACTTGACTTTGTCCATTTAACTCCACGACATAGTTCACATATTGTAGTTCAAGAAGTAGTAGCCACCTCAAATCGCAGAAACTTGACTTATTATATTTTTCGGGTGAAGTTAAGTCCCCATTCTTTTAGGTACCATGGTGAGATTTAGAAAGTAATGAAGCGTGACAGGCAGTATCTTGCCATCGTGAGCCGTCCCAATGATAAACTAGAAAATGGCCTCGTCCTTCCTATTGATCGACCACTCATAAGGGCTTTTTTCCATGGTTTTGCTAGAATTGATGATCTTAGCCACCCGTCACAGTGGAGCTACGAGTCACAAAGAAGACCCGAAAAGCCCTACAAAGGTTGGTTCCTACACTCACCCTTGCATAAAGGGATGCATGAGCCGAGTCCCATCATCAAATTGGGTCAGAGAATTATTTCCGGGGAAGCGTCATGGGGTCTTAATTTAGGCCGGTTGGAGACTTCACATACACTCCCAACTTCTGGGAATGGCTCGAGCGCGTCTTAGTTCGTTGTGAAGAACAATTAAGTGGCATGAAACTTGAACATGCAATCACATGTTCACTATATATATATGATCGCAATATCAATATGGTTAAAGCATTCTGCGAGGCATGATATGCCTAGATACCAATATTGTGGAGACTTTGCAAGGGTCAGTGTCAATATGCCTTTAAATGTTGGAAAATTAGGAAGACTCCCAACAACTGGGGAATTATACGAAGAAGTATACGGGTGCAGCTTGAGCTAACTGACCTAGAAAGGGGTGGCAAGTTGCTACTAGAAACATGTGAGCACTTATTTGCTGCGTTCGCCATCCTTTCTGGATTTAAGGGAAGAGCCTACATATCCTAGTGACTAAATGGATCAGTTTTGGGTACCAGGATAGGACATATTACTCAAAACCCCCGAATAGGCGAGCACATTAAGGTCTGTTTGAAGGAAACATCTTCTTCTTCACGATTCACACGTTCATCACATAAAGGTCACCAGAAGGGTTATGTGTTTCCTTCGAACGGACCTTATGTGCTCACCTATTCGGGGGTTTTGAGTAACGTGTCCTACCTGGTACCAAAAACTAATCTATTTAGTCACAAGATATGTAGGCTCTTCCCCTATAATCCAAAAAGGATGGTGAACGCAGCAAATAAGTGCTCACAAGTTTCTGGTAGGAACTTGCGACCCATTTCTAGACCAGTTAGCTCAAGTTGCCCGGGTATAACTTGTTCTTATAATTCCCCAGTTATTGGGAGTCTTCCTAGTTTTTCGACATCATAAATGAATATTGACACTAACCCTTGCAAAATCTCCAGAGTATTAATATTTGGGCACCACGCCTCGCAGAATGCTTTAACCACATTGATATTGAGATCATATGTATACAGTGAACATGTGATCCCATGTTGAAGTTCCATGCCAAAAATTTGTAAGCAACAAATTTCGTGTCTACAGAACTGAGACAAGAAAATAGAGCAACAAATATTCGTATATTAATTTACATGATACATTAGTACCACATATCAAAATAATAATGAAGTGACAATTTGTATTTCACAGTAAATTTTCGCTTTCTACAACGACCACGACCTTGTTTATGACTGTCTTCTAGTTGTCATACCTTTCTTTTAGGCTGTTCCAAGGGTAAGGGGATCTTTTACTGTTCAATATTCCGTTTTCAGACCCTCGTGAAGGTTGTGTTGAAGTAAAATCATTGCTTTTACTTTGTCCTGATCGGATGTCGAATGCCTTATTTCCATCTTTAATTGTATCACCAATGGTATTAGCTTCCACATGGATTTCAGTGTCAAGTATCTATGATAAATAAATTTTCCTCGCGATGTCCAATACCACAAAGTCAAGTTTTGCCAAATTTGCCATAATGGTACTATCAAAATAAATTAGTGCACAATCAAATTATAGTAACAAAATCAATAAATATTTACAAAGAATTATTATAATTAATTAATTAATAGGTAAGCAAATATATTTTTCCTAGACATTATGGTCATATTGTGGACTTTTGTAGATCAACTTGATTAGTCTATTTTTCTTATTATCTAATACATTAAAATTGATACAAGAAAAATCTAGTGAGATATTAGAATATTGGGACTATTAAGAAACGAGTTAATATACATGAATATATACACGTTACCTTGAATCAATTTGATATCAATTTAAAATTTATGTGGTGAAAACCTAACTCAACATCAATTTGCCCAAATTCTTAATCAATATAACATGCAACATAGAGATTAGAGATCTTTATCTCAAAAAAAACTATCGTGCTGCAGTGGACTGGAGCGTTGTGCCAATAATGTCTTATAAATAAAGAAAAGACGATGAACACTCAAAATCTTATTTTTCTTATGTACCACAATACAATCTCATGTCATTTATTTATATTCATCAAATATATAAGAATTTATTTTAGAAATACTAATAGACATCTACATTAATATTATAACCCCCTTGGAATGCTAATGACATCCATAATATTATAGAACATAATAATTATTTGGGTGATTAACACTCAATTGCTTATTTTTATATTTTGATAAGAGTTTTCTCACGCTATGTGATAAAATATAATCACTTAAGAATTTATTAGAAATCAAGATTATTCTATATTTCAAACAAAGATTATGATATCCAATTATTGAATTGCCATTGTGAACATAATGCATTATTATTATTTGAAATTAAAATGAGATACAATAGAACTAAACAAGATAGATTTGAGAGATATTGTAAAAATATTACACGTGTCAAGATCTGATAGAAATGTACATAACAAAATTGTATATTACACACAGAATATTTGCTCGGTTAAGAGTTAGGATATCCTGTTTTGTTTGTGGAATGGATTAAAGAAAATACCAAAATGTTTTCACTGCTCAATCAAGTAACACACTTTTAAAATTGATATCTTTTACTTTTATTTTCTATTTGTTTTTTTTTTTTGCGTATTTGACATGAAATTGAAAAATAGGATAGACGTATTTTTTGGATCAGTAAATGAACCTTATACGTCCGTAAATATTATATGCTAGAGCTTTATCCGCACTAGACACGTGTGTTATCTAAATAAAATTTATTAAAAATATCTATTAATGTACGATTGACGAAAGTAATTATCTACAATTAATTTTTAAATAAAAGAGTGAAAAATAGTGGAAGTGGGTAGTTATACTTGACGGATTTACGATTATGACCCAATTTTATTCTAATTTAAAGGTTAGCAAAATTTCAACCAATAATATTTTAGAAAAAAAAAAGTGATACAAAAAAGAGATCTCCTCCTTAACCTTGTGTTTGGATGGAGGTGAATACATGGTGAATGGAGGGGGAAAATTTTTCCTTGTTTGGGTAGTTTGATTTAATGGAAGGGAAGAGGAATGGGGAGAATTATTCACTCTTTCCCCTCCAAAGCCCACTTTTTTTCTCCCCCGATTTGGGGTTGAATGAGGTGAAATGGATAATAATAATTCATTTAAAATAAAATTACCAATCTACCTATTTTATGAAATTAATACAAAAACCTAATCTTACTTTTATTTCTTGTAAATTAGAAACGGGTCGTCATCTCTCTACTCTCTTCTTGGTGAAGCACCCCGATGAATTGAGAGCAATACTTGGTTGTCCGATGTAGATAAGAAAAGAAGCTGTCATGGAGATTGTCTTTGGTCCTTCTACACATGGGTTGAGAGTAATATTTTTGTACTTCTTTAGTCTTATGTTCTTTGAGGTTTTATGTTGAATTGAATATTTCTTTTAATTGTATGAGACTTAAGATCTATTATTTATAATAGATCGAATATTTGGTTATTGGATTATTTAATTAAAAGTTCCTTTTATTGAAATTAACATAAATGTGTAAACGCTCTATTGATCCACTTGAAGTTGATATTTGATGATCAACTCAAGTACAACATATATTTCGAGAAGTGAATACAAGAAAAAAGTCATAGTCAAATTTGATATGAAGAGAAGGGTATTTTTGTCTATTAATTAATAGGTCATATGAATACGATGTTAATTTTTCCCCTCCTTTTCTCTTATTATAATAAATCCAAACAAAATAAATATTTCAATTCCCTTCTCCTCATTTCCTCTCCTTTCCTCTTCATTCACCACATCCAAACAGCTCCAAATAGACTTCATTTTGAAAATATTTTCCAATCTAGTCTTCTCTAGAAAATATTTCCCAAACTAGTCTTCTAAGTGCTTATGTGGCAAAAATATGTTGATGTGGCAAAAAGAAAGTGTT
>JAOYND010178101.1:0-18306 GCA_025802135.1 Lagerstroemia fauriei | reverse complement strand
GGGGTCAGCCAGTTCGGGTTAGGACTGCCGACCCTACTTCCGATGCAACAATTCCGCTTAAAATTACGGACAAACTACAAAAGAATGAGAAAAATGTCACATGTTGAATAAATTTATGACAAAAGTAATTCCTGAAAACTTACACCAAAGCAAGTGCCCCGTGACAGGTACAGTGTTAAACTTTCACGATTGCATGAGTGTACGCTTTAATAGTAGTGCCATGTGACGGGTGACACATGATTGCCACCATTAAATAACATGTCAGTATCACTATAATAACAGTTGATATTTCAGTAATAAAACTGACTTTATATGATTTAATTAGCCAAAGATTTTTAATATATCTTTCTTGTTATTATGTGATAATGATAATGTAATATTTTAAGTCAACAAAAATATGAGAGAGAAAAATAATAAGTCTCACACAATTGCCACGTGAAAAAAAGGTTGCGATCTCGATAAAGGGGTTATTGTTCTCTCAAGCTTTTTATTTACTTGAAATACCACGTCGTAATTATTGGGTAGCATCTTGATTGCGCAAATGGCTTTCTCCCGGAAGTGAGGGAAAGTCTTGTTTGTAATATGTGGTAATGTTTATGTAACGACATCAATTAATAAAATCATTCTATTTTAAGATTTTTTTTCTTTTAGATTTTATAAAAAATTCATAAATATTTAACTTAATTTTATTGGTTAATTTTATCACGTATATATTATCATATTGTGATACTGTTATGCACAAAACTCTCACGAAAGTGCGGAGCTTGAATCATCAATTAATTCCCGAAAAATCCTTTTTATTTTCCCTGCCTTTTATTAATTTATTTGTATGTTTACAAAGTAGATTATGTGTTTGTAAAAGGATAGGAGAGATGAAGAACATAAAAATTAATATGAAATTTTACTAATGATAATTAAATAGGGATCTCTTGATCCCGTTTAAAAGATAATACAAACTACACTAAACTCTTTAATGATTATTAGCTTCTTCTCTAATATTTTTTTTTAGACAAATAAGTGGGTTAAATATATCATAGAGAGTAGTAATCTAATAATTAAAAACGCACTCATGTGCAATTTGATAGGGTTTAAAATCTTAAATTCGAGTTCTTATCTATGCAAAATCATTAGAATGGATTACCGGAATATTCTGGAACTTAGCTTAACTTCTTGAACTATATTAGGTCTTTAGTGTTGTTGTGTTGACAGGACGAGTGCTAACACTAATTATTCAGTTTATCTGATATGTTTGTAGTCAAATACAAAAATCCAAACATTATTACATAATATTATTGATTAGGTCATTAGTACTGTTACTCTTATTTACTCACAGAACGAAACATGTTGCGCGTAAATATTATTCACAGAAGTTGAAAAGTCAAAAAGTAAAATGAGTGTCATTCAGTGATACATGGAAAATTTAACCGCGAGGGGCCCCTCCCCAACGCTTTAGATATGGGAGTGGAGCCAATGGTATCCTATGCAGACGGGTAACGAAACGTTTCGGGACATGAAACTGTAAAAACTCCATATTGGAAAATATCAGAGAATGTCTAACTTTATTACCGCGGTAGGTTTATATAAGGGTGATCGAGTCTTGTATAGATAAGAGTGATCTTATTGTGGTCTTTTTTGAGAAACTTCTCAAAAATACGATGATGTGAGAATTTCAGAGGCTAGATTTGAAACCCTTTTTCTGTATAGAGGTTGTAATATAAGTTTACGTACAAGATTGAGAATCTCTGTTAAGCTTTAATCTCTAATTTTGATTTAGTAAATTGCTTACTCTACATCGTGGACATTTTGCTCTAACAGAGAAGATTTCGCCAAGTAATTCTTATGTTCATATTTCACTTTTTACTTTTTTGTTCTTTTTGTCACTGCCTCATTCCGATATCTTCATATGAGTCCAACGACAACAAATTGGTTAATGAGCTTGAGGCACTATAAATTGGTATAGGATCACCTAGGTTTATTATCCCGAGGATGTAGTGGCGAGGTTCAAGGTAAAAGAATTTGATGATTTGAGCGACTTTAGATTCCGATCTATCAAGATGAAGGCTCCAATGTCAACCCGGCTGACCCCATTGCCTCGGAAACTAATCAATGTAATTTGATTACTTTTTTCTCATCACGTAATTATGAGATATGATTAACTAAAATTCTTTTTCCATTACATCAAACCCCCATTATCAGATTTTCTCTTTCCATTATAATTAATTACAGGTAATTCCTTTCACAGCATATCAGCATATGTATTCTAGTCTTGTATACATCTCGTTTATTTTCTCCCGTACTAACATGTTCGCTACAATTTTAATATAATTCCATTACATCCAACCACCAAGAGTGGTAGTCTAGTGATCTAAAACTCATCCTCATGTATTTTGATGAGGTCGAGATCACAGATTCGAGTCTCGCTCTGAGCAATATTATCAAAAGAGACTCCTGAGCCTGTGCCTTGGCGGACATCGGCTTCTTAAATTATATATACTTGACATTCGGCGGTGCTACGTTGACAGACCATTGTTAGTACTGGTTGTTCAGTTCGTCTGATATGTTCGCTGTTGAATACGAAAACACAAACATTACGTAACATGAGTGGCTGGATCGCTACTACCGCTGCCCCTCAATTATAAAAATTAAAAACATAATCAACTGATAACCTTATTGCTGTGAGGATTACTATCTGCGAATCTTATCCACATTTAAGAATGGAGATTTGATACAATGACAATATCATTGATTTGAATTTAAGGTGTCCAGATGGTGAGTATTGAGTGTAACATTGTTACTATACGGCAGTACTTATGCAGCGACACTAACCAATAAGATCAAATCAAATATTTAGAAAATTTTTTATAAAACCTAGAAGGAAAAAATAACTTTAAAATGACTTAAGTTTATTGATTGATATCACTAAATTGGCAATGCTACGCAGTCACACCGATGTATACGAAAACTTTCTCCCAGATTGCGGTTTTTACTGATTGAAAAACCTTATCCGCCTTTAACATTATGCATCTTATGTAACTCTTTTTTTTTATGCTGAATCTCATGTATCTGAAGTACATGAATTTTTTTTCTACTTATAAAGATGCTTGAGACTTTAAGGGATATTTAATTCGGGTATTATTAGAATATGAAAAAAATATTACATAAAAAGTTATTATTTTATATAAAAAGCATATTATAATGTAAAATTTTTATGTTTTGGTAAACGTTTTAGATTGTTGGAAAAATCATTTAAAATATAATATTATAATATTTGATGTGATATAAAATAATACAAAGTTTAAAAAAAACAAAGTTACAAAATTACCCTCCTATGTTGAATAAAAATAAAAGAACATGGAAGGACAATAATGGAGAGATGAGGATGTTCAAGGTGGGTCCCACTGATCTAAACAAATCCTGATCTTTTGAAGGTGGGCCCCACGTAAAGATGCTTTTGGGGAGCAATCCTTTTACCGGCAAATAGCCGGACAGGTAAAATTGGACGACCCGGCAATATAAAAATGAAGGATGGGATTGCATCCAAACACAGCATAATAGGACGGAAAATTGAAACTTTCCATGGAAAACAATTACATTATAACAGTAATGTAAAATGTTTATGTTATGTTTGGTTCATAGGAATATTTCCCATCCTAGTGAACTAAATATGTTCTAATTATTCCCATCAGGAATAGATGGGGATTGGAGGAGGTTCGGTATTCCTATAAGGAATAGAGCCATTGCATCTGGAATAGCAGTAAAATATCAAAAATGCCCTCCAACAGTGTCTGAATTTACAACATTTGCCACGCCATTGCCCTTCACGAGCAGAGGAAGGGAGCTAGCAGCCAAGCACTGTCAGCGGCGAGCAGATCCGGCGATGAGGACGAATGGCTCTCGTCCGGAGAATACCGTCTCGTTCATCTCTCTCTCTCTCTCTCTCTCTCTCTACTGGCTCGATGGCGGGGGCTCGATTGCAGGTGTTTGACTATGGGGGCTTTGTGGCGGTGGCTCAGTTGGAGACGGGGCTCTACCGCTTTCTACCCGGTGGCACTGTTCACGAGTTTCTATTTCTTAAAATTTTAAAAATTTAAGGGTAATTATGTATTTTTATTTTTAATTATTATATTCCTTATCCATTTATTCCCTCCAACCAAATAAAATATTTTTATTCCTCATTTAACTCTATTACTGATACTATTCCTTATCCCTAGTTATTCTATTCTTGCGAACCAAACATACCATTAGGGTTTCAAAGTTCCGACTCTTTCCCTTCGTCTAGGGTTTCAGAGCATAGGCTTAATCGCTCGAATCTTTGAGCTCTTTCAAGTCGATCCTCTTAGATCGGCTGATCTATCTCCCTTGGTGTAGTTCTTCTATTCCCCTCAGGGGGAGATCTGACTATTTCCCTCAGTGGAAGCTTCTTTATTCCCCTCGGTGGGAGATCTGACCATTCCCCACAGTGGGAGCTTTTCTATTCCCCTTGGTGGGATATCTTTAAACTCTAAATCATCCTCAAAGATCTTCATATACGGATCTTCAAGCTCCGAGTACGCAGGGAAGTAATGACGATTGTACTAAAGTGGCTTTAGTTTGAAGAGACATACAGGCATCGGCTACAAATCAAAGTCGATAGATCTGAAGCATCAACCATTTTAGAGAAACAGTGAAAGGGACTCGAACACGGAAGAGGCAAAGGATCAGGACTGAAGGTATACCTTTTCTTTTCACTTAGTTCTCTGATCTTTATTATTTATATGCCTTTATACTGATAGTTGGCTAAAATAGCTCCTTGCGTTACTGTATCTCTAAATTGTTCTGTTACTGAACGAATTGATTAAGCTCCTCCTAGATTGATATAAAGCAGAACATATTGGTTTTATCTAAGTCCTACTAAATCAAATCGTATTATTGAGGATAGTGAGCAAACTAAATGTAGATGTTTAATTCATCCAAGGTTTAACTGCACTACATATCTAAGGCATAAAGTCTAGAATAGACATTGATTTTCCTCATTGCAGCTTTAAATGTAACAGGAAATGAGTTTGTTGTGTTGGAACTGTAGGGGGCTTGGAAGCACCTCTAAAATCCGGTCGCTTAAGTTCTTGACTAAAAAGTATCAGCCACAGATGGTATTCCTCTCAGGAACTAAGAAAAAGAGTAGTAAATGTGATGAATTAGCGTGTAAACTCAGATTTACAGGATCATTCGCTGTGGATTCAGTCAATAAATATGGTGGTCTCTGCTTGGTGTGGGTTGCAGAAATTAAGGTTCGTATCCTATATTGTACAAATTACTTAGCACATACTAGAGTCACACATCAAGCTCTGGACATATCATGGATTATTACATTTGTATATGGACCACCTCATTGGAATAAAAAAAGAATGTTTTGGAATGAACTCAAGGAATTTTCTAATTAGATAACAGAGCCTTGGCTAGTGATTGGTGATATGAACGAAATCTTAAATGATGATGAAAAGAGAGCTGGGAGATGTTATGCATCTACTTCTAGATCATTCCTAGAAGAATTCATGAGTTACTCAGGTCTCATTGATCTAGGATTTGTAGGAGACATATACACTTGGAAAAATAATAGGGTCTGCCTAGCTGCTATAAAACAGAGGCTAGATAGGTCACTTGTAAACCAGGAGTGGAGATTAAACTATCCTAAAGCTAATGTACAACATCTCACAATTAATAACTCATATCATATACCTCTATTATTAAGTGTATGGCCAAAAGATAATAGTAACCCTAAGCCATTTAGATTTCTAGCAGCATGGCTAACAGACAGAACTTGTAAGAAGGTGATAGAATAAGCATCGAAAATTAATACAAAAGGCTCTAAATCCTTTCAACTATCCAGGAAAATAATGAACACTAAAGTAGCCTTAAAGGACTGGAACAAGAATCATTTTGGGTTTTGTGAAACAAAAATAAATAACACACTGATTGAATTAGACATGATTAAACAAGAAGATCCCACATTAGAAACAAGAAACAAGGAGATAGAGTTAGAAACTGAACTGAATGGCTTACTTTTGAGAAAAGAGCTTATTTTGATGCAAAAATCAAGAGAATTATGGATAAGGTAGGGAGAGAGGAAATCAAAATTTTTTCACTTATCATCTATTATAAGGAGACAACAAAATAGAATCAATGGAATAAAAAATGAGGAAAATACGTAGATTCAAGATCACGAAGATATTAGTCAGTACTTCATAGAAAACTTCCAAGAACTTTATCAAACATCAGAGCCCGATATCCAGAAGACTTGGATGGACTTATTAGCTATGTTATTTCAAACCAAGAAAATGAAGAACTTATAAGAATACCTACATATGAAGAAATTAAAAGTGTTCTTGATGAAGTGCCTGGGTTGAAAGTCCCAGGTCCGGATGGTATGCCGGCTCTATTCTACAAAAAGAATTGGGATATTGTAAAATATTCAGTCTGTGATGTTGTCATACATTTTTTCAGAACTGATCACTTGTTAAAACAGTGGAACAATACTTTTATCACATTAATTCCAAAAAATAAAGGATCTTGTAAGTTTACAGGCTTTAGGCCAATTACCTTAACTAATGTATGTTAAAAAATAATCACTAAAATAATTGCAAATAGATTGAAACAAGTAATGAATAGATTAATTGGGCTAAACTAGGCTGCTTTTGTAAGGCTGATAACTGATAATAGCTTACTCACCCAAGAAATAATACATGTCATGAAAAAAGTCAAGGGCTAGAAGAGGCTAGATAGGAGTCAAGATTGATTTTGAGAAGGCATTTGATAGAGTTGAGTGGGGTTTCATAGTAAAGATTTTAGCTAACTTTGGATTTCATCACAAGTTCATAACTTGGAATTATCAATGTATAAGCCCTCCAGCATTTTCAATTTTGATTAATGGAAGCCCAGGAGGATATTTTAAGTTTTCGAGAGGTCTAAGGCAAGGAGATCCCTTGTCACCCTATCTGTTTATCCTATCTATGGAATTACTTTCTAGAATGCTTTTCAGAGCCAAACAACATGGCAAAATAAGTAAACATGGTCCAACAGTATCTCATTTAATGTTTGCGGATGACTTATTTATATTCACAAGAGTTGTACAAAGAGATATAACTGAATGTAAATTAATCTTGGAGAAACTTTCCCAATGGAGTGGACAAAAAATCAACTATAGTAAATCAGAAATTTATTTTTCAAGGAACACTTCTCCTAGAAACAAAAGATTAGCTAAGGATATCTTAAGAATGAAAAAAATTAGACAAGTTACCAAATACCTCGGCAATCCATTATTATTACCCAGGAAGAGATCAACTGCATTTCAATTTCTTATTGATAGACTGAAATCCAAATTAGCATCTTGGAAAGCCCATTCACTATCTTGGGCTGGTAGGGCCACACTAATAAATTGTGTAATAACAAGCTTGCCCATCTATTCTTTGTCATTATTTCACATCCCTAAGAAAGTAATGGATAAATTAGATAGCATTACCAGAAGATTCAGGTGGGGCAAGGGCCAAGATATTAGCTCATATTACGCACCCCTGAATTGGGAACATATATCTAAGCCTAAAACTTGGATGGTTTAGGATTTCTAGAGCTGCTAATATAAATAAAGCAATACTATCAAAAAGGGCATGGTCATTGACATGCAGACCTAAAAGCTTAGCATCTAGGGTCATACAAGCTAAATATGGGAGTTTCTTAAAGCCATATAATAGAGCAAAATTAGCTCAATCTGCAATTTGGAAGGATCTGCAAATTTGCAAGGAAACAATACAAAAGGGAGCTGCTATTAAAAAAAGGAATGGAGAAATACCAAAGTTTGGTCCTATCCTTGGGTACTGGGAAACACTAGGTGTTTGGCCTTACCTAAAGATGGAACTACAATGGATCCTAATATGAAAGTATCTGAACTAATGCTAGACCAACCTAGGAGATGGAATACTGATCTGCTAGCTAATTTGTTTCCTCATTCAACTATCAGCAACATTCTTAACATCCAACTTAGAGAGCTAAGCGATCATGATGAGTTTATTTGGCTTCCAGATTCAAAGGGCAAGTTTACTATTAAATCTTTTTATAATTTGGACCAACAAAACAGATTTCAAGCTAATACTAATAGGGCTGATTTGAACTGGAAATCTTTGTGGAAGCTAAAAGTTCATGAAAGATACAAAATCTTCTTATGGAGACTCGCGAACAAATGCCTCCCCTGGTTTTCAACAATTGTGGATGTGTGTCCTTTGTGTAAAACCAGCTCCGATAAGGAGGAACACCTATTTGATGAATGCCTCTTTTATCGTGTTGCTTGGAGGGAATCGCGATGGAGGGTCTGGAACCCCACATGTTTTGGAAACACAATTTCGGAACTAATTGGCTTTATTTGTTCACCTCCTCTTACTTTCAATAGGAGCATTGATAATATACAAGAATTCCAGGTTTTTAGCTCTATCTTGCTTTATTTATTGTGGGATTCTAGGAATAAAGCACTGCATTCAAATTATACACATGATATCTTTCAATTTATGACTACATTGGATAAAGTTTGTTTGAAACACAATAATGCATTGACCAAATCTCTACTACTTGAACCAGAGGCTTGCATACAATTAACATTAGATGCAAAAGAAGGAGCTGATAAATTGTGCAAACAGGGTTGGATTATTATTAACACAGATGCAGCATTTGGCACAAATGGAGCTTCTGTTGTAGGTCTAGCTCGAAAAGGAGCAGAAAATTTGCTAGCATTGTTCCAAAAAATAAATGCAGCCACTCCTGCTCATGCTGAGGCAAAGGCAATACATAGTGCTATCTCGCTAGCCATATGCTCTGGTTGGAGAAAAATTTATGTGCTTTATGATGCTCTTCATGTGGTAAATGCATTGAACAATAGTTTTGGATCATCTTGGGATCTACAATCTGTGTTTAGTGGCATTAAGAGTCAAATACACCTTTTGGATGGATTTAAAGTTGGTTGGGTAAGTAGAGAGCTTAATACAGCGGCACATAAATTGGGACAGATGGGTATTAGATCTCATGCATCAGATCTTTGCACTTTTGGGGTATTACCTCTTACTGCTCATTTTGATTAGGATATAGATGAATTTATGCACCAAAAAAAAAAAAAGCATTACAACAAACCAAACACAACCTAAGTGGGTAAGATCATAAAAAGGGAATTGAAGAGATGCAAAGGATTCTATTGATAAAAATTGAATCATAACGGAGACATGTAAGCTCCAAATGGGTAAGCGAAAGATGAAATAAATAGGTACAGAAAATTTTACTGGTGAGAACGAACTCACGATTTTAAAGTCACATATAAGAATGTCTCTCTCCTCGTCACAATTTCTTTTCCCATATGATAAAAGGTCCGGTCGTACTACTAATTGTGGACAGCCACACATCAATGTCGGTTCGACCATTAAAAGTATCTCAGCCTTTAAATGCTTCCCATCGATCACCTTGACTTAGACTATATACATATGTCCATAGGATTCTGGAATTCATCTCCTCCTGACCTGATCGTCCGCGCTGCTGCCTCCTTCTACCGCCATGGACGACTCCTCGTCGCCTGCTCATACTCATACTCATACTCCGCCTCCAGATTGGAGGCATGACGTGTTCGTTAGCTTCAGGGGAGAGGACACTAGAAAGGGCTTTGCATCCCACCTCTTTCACGCTCTGAAGCAGGCCGGCATTCGCTGCTATCGGGACATCGAGTGGCAGGAAAGAGGGCAGGTGGTCGGACCGATGCTCATAAAGGCGATCCATGACTCTCGGATCGCCATCATCATCTTCTCCACCAACTACGCTGACTCCAAGTGGTGCCTCCGTGAACTCGTCGAGATTCTCAACTGCAACAAGATGTACAAGGAGTACGGTCACAGAGTCATACCCATTTTCTATGACGTGCAGCCATCGGAAGTTCGGAGGCAGTCCGAGAAGTTTGGAGAAGGATTCAGGAGGTGTCAGCCCAGGGATGAGGAGGAGAAGCAGGCCTGGAGGGCTGCTCTCGAAGCAGCCGGGAACATATCGTCGTGGAACTTGGACACTGATGCAAGGTGGATTCATATATTTTCCTTTTTTTTAATTACATGATAGAACCATGCATTTATAAATATTAGATAGTGACCCATACTACGCACAGAATTATCCATTATATGTTCTATGATAAAAATTTAAGGTGATCAAAGAAATAAAATTTGTAGGTTATAGTAGATAAAAGGAAAGAGTAGTTGAAATTAAATAAAAATGAAGTGAAATAATGAATTGGAAGAGTGATGAGTAAAGCAGATTTTTTATGAAAGTTGTCAATGTCGTAAGGATTTGGAGAATTATAAAAGAGTGAAAAGAGATTGTATGGTTAAAAGAATCGTAAAAAACAATTGAGAGAATCGTAAAAACAGTTAACAGAATATAAGAAATTAGAAAAATAGATAAATATATTTAAATAATAAAAATGATGAAAGATATCTTCTATTATTTTATTCTTAATTAAATTTGATCAATTATAAACTAAATTTGATTGGGTTTTTTTAGAACTTTAAAATGAGACCAAAACTATTTTGGATTTATTTAAAGTAATAGAGATTAGAAGAATTAAGAGAATTAAAGAGTTTGAGGACAATTGCAGCACATGTGCTTTTTTTTTGTTTTATCTTAAATATATAGAGCATGACCCGTGCTACGCACGGAATTGTCAATTATTCGTTCAATTATAATAATCTAAGGTAATAAAAGAAATAAAAAGCTAACTAAAGAAATAAAATTTAATATTAGATTAGATAAAAAAGGAGCAGTTGAAATTAAATAAAAATGAAATAAAACCAGAGAATCGAGAGAGCTTTTGAATAGAGTAGACTTTTCGTGAAAGTTATTAATATGGTAAGCAGTTGGTGAATTTTAAAAGAGTCAAAGGAGATTATATCATTGAGAGAAACATGTGAAATGGTTAAGAAAATCGTAAAAAATAGTTATCGGTATATGAGGAATTGATAAATTGGATAAGAATACTGAAATTATGAAAATGTTAAAAACTAAATTTGACTGAGGGTATTTTTGGAACTTGAAAATGATACGAAAACTCTTTTGGGTTTGCTTAAAGTAATAAAGATTATGTGACAGTTCTAGGATTATTTTTTAATTTTTTAAATTTTATAAAAGATCTTAAAATAACTGAATTTTATTAATTTGTGACACTATATTAGTACTACCGCGTGATATACCTGTTAAATAAAAGACACTTCACAAGGAGGAAGTAAAGATATAGGATTCCAGAATGAGGATAAGGTCCCCTCACTTAGCCCTTGCCATGGCCCAGAACCGGCTAGGTCCAGTTCCACGGGGCATGGAGGGGGCCAGTTCTGGATAAAAGCTACGGTTTAGGCCAATTCAAAATTAGTATTTAGAAATCGTCCAGTTCCAATACATAAATGATTGTAAATTATGATTAATAGTAAAATTGAATTAAAAATAAATTAAATGCATTGTATTTAAAAAGTACTTGGTTGATTTTTTTTTTCAATTTTCGGTTCTGGGTTGTAACTGCTGATTCAATTCCGGTTCCATAATTGGGAGGAACTGACTCTGAATCGCCTCTTACGGTTTCGGGCTGGTCTAGGCACAGTTTCGATTCGGAACCAACCTGTCGCCAAGGGTAACCCTCATTGGACGGTCTGTTCAGATAATATAACTTTGATATCTATATTAATAAATGCAAACGTTTAGACTTTTGATATCTTTTTCAGTTTTCTAAACTAACCATTAACATATAAAATTTAATTGTTAATATTCATTATATCGAGAGTAAATAGGCTGCAATGGAAAATTCATTAGTGTTTAACTATTAAATTTTTCTCGACTATCACTTTCTCTCTCATTTCTTATTCCATATATAACCGTGTAGTAAAACAACTATTTTTTCAAATCTTATTTTCAAAATGCTCTATGTATTGTTTTAATTTTGTTAGTTTAAAGTCTCGAATGAAACGGTCATATCACGTAGGTGATGTTGACGTACTACATTAGTCCAAATAGAATTCACCATTTAATTTTGCTATAATTTTTGAATCATATCCCTCTCGACCTGCAATTTTTGGGTTAATTTTTATTGAAATGTCACATCACATTTATTATATGTGGTCAAATGGCAGAACTCAACCTCAATGGTTAGCTTAATTGGATAGGACGTGCATTTAAATTGTGTGAAATTTCCTGAGGCCGGGGTTTCAATTATCCCTTGAACGTGTAGCCCTTTGTGAGACTACCCACACATACATTTTGCGCATGGACTTACCTGAATTCATGGGATAGAAGAATAAACTTCACCATTTTGCTCATTCTATATTAAGTAATCTTTTTGTATGGGCCAATAGGTGGAGTAATAACAATATATAACAGCCATGATCTACAACATCAACGCTATCAACAATAATAAAAAAAGGAGGGGTTGTTACAATGATATCTCATTCAATCTAAGACCAAAAGGGTTTAGGTCTGACTTTCGATGATAGGACTTCCAATGCCCTTGTGATGCCCTTTGCACCCTACTCTTTTGGACTCGTGAGCTAATAGCATGATCCAAAAATTGTTATTATTATGCAGGGATGAGGCGGAATTCATTGAGCGAATTGTACATGACCTATCAAACGGATTGTTTGACTCTCATTCACCCTATTACACGAACAATGCGGTGGGATTAGATCAGAATATAGACTACATAATCTCTTTGTTAAACATCGAAAGTTACGATGTTCGTGTCATGGGTATACATGGTATGGAAGGCATAGGGAAGACAACAATGGCAAAAGCTATCTGTAGTCGTCTATATAACAAATTCCAAGGTGTTAGCTTGCTCGAAGATATCCAGCATGCAGATGAGGAACATAAGCTTGTTAATTTGCAGAAACAATTGCTACAGCATGTTTTGAAGATAAGAGATGTCATGTTCTTATCTGATTGGAGAAATACCAACATCAATATGATCAGGAACCGGTTGTATCGAAAGAAGATATTGCTTGTGCTCGATGGCTTAGATAAGAAGCAGCAAGCATTTTCTATCACCGGAGAACATGACTTCCTTGGTCCTGGAAGTAGAATATTGATAACCACGAGAAATGAACAGTTATTGGACGACCTTGGAGTCGATAAGAAGTTTACAGTCCCTGGATTGAATCCACAGGACTCGCTTCAGCTCTTTTGCCATCATGCTTTTACTCAAGGTAGTCCTAGGGAAGGGTACATAGAATTGTCTGAAAATCTTGTTCATTATACAGGAGGAATCCCATTAGCAATTAAGACTTTTGCTTCTTTTCTTTCTGAGAAAACGAAGGACAAGTGGCACCAAATTGTCATGAAACTAGTCAAGAGCCCTCATCTTGATTCACTTGGAGTATATCTAAGATCGGTTTCTCCTCACTATCCCTTCAAACTTGTTGGTCCATATGGAGGTATTGGCAGCCCTTATGATGACAGTGCACATAGCTATGTCAGGAAAATCTTGGTCACTGTTAATGAAGTGATTCAATCCATTATCATTGAGTATGACCACGATGGTTCCTTGGTTCGTTCAAGTAGTCACGGTGCATTGTATGCCCCAAATAAAGGAACAGATCACCAGGTTAGTCCACTCTACCTTTTTATGTATACGTAATTTATTGAAAATTAATCATTATGTCAAATAAGTACTGTGACCGTTGTTTTTACCTAACGTTCCTAGTCCGTGCGACCTTAGAAGTTTGTCCTAAGTCTACCTATCACTTTATCAACACTAATTAGAGAGAAAAAGAAGTGAGACAAATTCTTAAGAGGATACTTATTATTAACTCTTGAATGAATGTACAAGTGATGCGAAAATCTTCTTATATAGGCAGAGCTCCTAGAAGAGACAATGCTCTCGAATATCTAGGAGAATACCTAGACAATATTCTAATTATGTATTTACTCGTTATTCTACATATTTGTTATCCTTCTATGAAATTCTAGAAGATTCTCCCCTTAGCTCCACTAAGTTATCACGATTGTCTAAAGAGTAAACAGACGATCATGTTCCTGAGAGATACGTTGCACATCAAGTTCGTCATTTTCTAATTTTGTACATCAATATCATCATTCTGAACATCAATTAGGTCCTCTTGAACATCAATCTAGCCTATTGAACATCAATTGGGTTTTTTTGAAGATCAATCATGTCATTTTGAACATCAATTGGTTTTTTGAACATCGATTAAGTCCACTATCACGAGATATACCTCATGACCTAAGCTGATCAAGAAAATTTCCCTCCTACATTTTGAGTGATGCCTTCGTCTCATCCTCGACTGGGAATGCCTTGACATCTTGGATGAGTTTCCACATATTTTTAGTGAGTTCTTCACTCACTTTGCTCTCTAGAGATTCTTTCTATTAGATCAAGTATTCCCTCTGCAGTTTGCATCAATGCAACAACAAAATTTACCAAGACTTTCTCGATATCTCTATCAGTAGCTACCTAAGCCCGATTGGTGCTCTAGAAGATTATGCACTACTCAAATCTTCCCTATCTCCATGAAACGACTTGAGCATCCACTTCTAAAGGGAGAAATATTTGGTCCCCCATGAGCTCCAGCACGCGTTGGATACCAGGATGTCCTGCGCACGTAGAATTATCTTGCACCTGTGTAGTATATCCCTTTGAAAATTGTGATGTCATAGAGTAGACACTCGCAGCTAAATGTCATGGAATAAACCTTGCACATAAGTTGATCTATAAAAATTTGCATGGAAGGGTGACAATATTGCTATATGGAGGCTTTATAGCTAGTTAGCGAACCATAGACAAGAAGTCATGTATTTAACTAGCAAATGATATATTTTATTCTATCTTGATGTATTGATTATTTATTTAAGAAGTGACTTGTCAATTTCTCATTTATATATGCGCGAGTTTATTTGACAACTAACATGCAATTTAATAAAGGCAACCACACCTACACCTGTTATTAACATCAAATCCATGTTGGAATCTTTTTGCAGGTTCAACTAGATTGTCCAGATGAGTTCTTGATTTCAATATCAGGGTACATTGTAGAAGATTATAGGTTTAGGGTTATCCGATCACTCAGATTCAGAAGTAATAAACGATTGTATGGACCGTTTGGTGAGGAACTTGGTACGTCTTTCACTTTTCCTGCAGTTGATAATGGAATGATAGTTGGATTCTTTGGGAATTGTGATACTACTTCTGTCAATTCCATTGGAGCATATTTTGGACCAGTTTTGCATCCATATCCATTCAATTCTTCAGGACCTACTGGCAATGAAGGTGAAACTTGGGATGACAAAAAGCATGTGGATATTAGGCAAATTGATGTCATGTCTTCTTCAGCAATCGAGTCAATTAGTGTATTATATGATAATTTTGGGCATCCACTAGGTCCGTTTACACATGGAAGAGTTGATGAAAGTGAAAAACACACGGTAAGTCCGATTCATTTCTACATCCATAGTCAGATTCTTCTTTGAAGTTATTTCTCAATAATCTTGATGATCAATGGTTGTGCCTAGTAGTATGTTCCATATACGTACATTACAACTATAAAAAAAAAAAAAACTCTCTTTCTTCAATATTGCAGTTAATATTCATAAAAGTTTGACACATATCAAGTCCATCAAGATGTGTTATAGTCTTGTTCTGATTAGCGAAAAAAGGAGACTGCAATGAATGAGATAGAAGTTAATAAGGGCATGTTAATAATGTTAGAAGCCGCTAAATTAAACCAACCTTTGGTGAAACAAAACAAGCAAGCAAGGAACACACTTAGTATGTGAGACAAGATAATTACAAAAGGCAAGATTAGGTTCTAACTTGTTCAAATTTTCAATTTTAAGGATGAAAAGTGATGTACAGATCTCTATGGTTCAAACAATCATGTGGGTAGCCTTATCATGGTTTGTTCTCCTTACAGGTAAAGCTGGACTATCCCTATGAGTATTTGACATCAATATCAGGATATCTAGGTAAAGTGTCTGGTAGAGTACGGGTTCGGTCACTCACATTTCATAGTAATAAAAGAAAGTTTGGACCGTTTGGCCCAGAAGTTGGTATGCATTTTCCAGCACAGCGGAAGGGAGGGAAGATTGTGGGTTTCTTTGGAACCGTTGAGGATTCCTATCTTGCATCTATTAGAGCACATTTTGAACCGGTTTCTCATATACATCCTTGGAAGGAGGCTGGTCCATTTGGAGGCGAACATGGTCATCTTTGGGATGACGGAAGGCACGACAATTTAAGGCGAATAATTATTACTTGGGAACGGGTCGTTTGTTCCATCAAGTGTGTCCATGAGATTGATGGGATCGATGGGGAAGGAATCGAACATGGAGGAAGCGGCGGATCAAATGAATCTACGGTTAGTTCTCTCTAGATATCCACATCTTCTCTCTTAGTTTCGCCTTTTCTAGAGTTTGAGTGGTTGGAATTCTATTACGTACTTAACTTGTTATGTATGAATATTTTCTCTAAGTTTTGCAGATCGAATTAGACTTCATGAATGAATACATTGGCATGATGTCTGGTTATTACGGAACAGTTGATGGAGTTGTTGGTGTTACATCACTCACGTTTCATAGTAACATAAGAACATATGGACCGTTTGGTAGAGAAGCACCACTCAACTACACGTATTTCAAGACTCCATGGAACAATGGCATGATAAGTGGATTTTATGGAAGAAGTGGCAGTGTTCTCAACTCGATTGGAGCACATTTCTCACCCATTTATCATAAACTTCCGCTCAAAGTCATCGGACCCTTTGGAGAGGAGAGTATGTATCAATGGGGTGATGGTATTGTTCAATGGGATGATGGAAGACATAGTGGTATAAGACAGATTAGTATTTGGAGCGGAGAGA
The DNA here is from genome assembly GCA_025802135.1 of Lagerstroemia fauriei. Lineage (NCBI taxonomy): Eukaryota > Viridiplantae > Streptophyta > Magnoliopsida > Myrtales > Lythraceae > Lagerstroemia > Lagerstroemia fauriei. The sequence goes on along the minus strand of JAOYND010178101.1, from coordinate 1,408 downwards.
TCATTGATGCCATCACCTGTGTATATGACAATGATGGAGATGCTGTCAAAGGACCCAAGAATGGTGGCGGAAATAGCAGACCTCCAGCTGTAAGTTTGCTCGTAATTTGGCATTGAAGTCTCGGTGCACGTGTAATTTATTCAACTGGGATCAAATTTTGTTGCTAACAGGCAATGGAATAAGTAAAATTAATGAGATTACTGCTAAACTTATTGTTGTTGTTCAATTTGTGCACAATAGTTGTTCGTCTAGGGATAGGAAAAAGATGACAAACATTTGATATATATGATTAATGTACTTATGCTTTTGATCATTCTTTGCAGGTTATGGAATTGGACTATCCAAATGAATATCTGAAATCGATTTCTGGACATACTGGAAGGTTGTGGAATTGCATGTGGATTAGATCCCTCACACTCAAAACGAACAAGAGAACATTCGGACCGTACGGCAGCAAGGATGGAACACCATTCTCTTTCGAGTCCAATGATGGTAAGATAGTTGGATTCTTTGGGGCCGCTTCTATCTATGTTCACTCGATCGGCGTTCACGTCGAAGTCTTGTCTGAAGAGATCGCTTCAGACAAGACTCTGACCCGCTAGAAGAAATTTCAAGATTTTCGTCGGACAAAATCTCACGAAAATGTCTGATTTTCTTACGGAAAGTGTACAATTCCGTGAGAATAAAGTTAGGCAGTCTCACGAAAAAAGCGTTTCGGAAAAAGGGAAACAGAGAGAATTCTCCCGGAAACTCCTATGACAAATTTTTTTTTTGGTGAAGAATCCCGTGACATTTCCTATCGATGAAAGAAACAGAAATCTGACGATATCACTTTCCGGCAGATCTCTCTAAGAAGACATCTAACGATGGTCTCACGGAGAAGTTGTAATTTTCCCCGATATTTTTCTTCCCGAAATTTTGTTTGTCCTTTTATTTAAATTCCACAATTAATATATTAAATTAAATTAAATTAAAAATAGAAATTACTAATTATAAAATAAATAATGATAAATTAAAATGATATACAATGTTATATACAAAACGAATTCAAGTCTTCAGAGATTGCACATAACATAGCTGGTAGAGCAGCAATTCAGTGAACCGCATCACCCAAAATAAGCTAAAATAGTCTTTCCAAAATAGTCAATTCAATACAATAGCTAATATAACTCACACTTAGTTCACTCAAATAGTAAAACAGCACATAACTCATCAGAAAGCAGCAATCCAATCAACCACATCACCCAAAATAGCCAAAATAGTCTTCCAAAATGTCCAATTCAATTCAATCATCAACGGTACTCATTGAATAGCTAAAATAGTCTTCCAACATAGCCAGTTCAATTCAATCATCCACGATGTTCATTTACTGATCAATTAGAAAGCATAATTGTAATAACAATGATTT
>JAOYND010178004.1:0-18309 GCA_025802135.1 Lagerstroemia fauriei | reverse complement strand
CAGGACGAGGATCTGCATCTATAATAAATAAATGATCTTGCTCACGAGACCATGTCAAATCTATCTTCGATTATTAAGTCCGTCTTGTCTGTGGCTGCTTTCCGTACCATTTACATTTACCATGTATCCAGATCGGATGTTTCGTTCAGTTATAAGATTTTGGACTCGGGGCAACATGCTTTTATGTCTGGTGGATGTTGTCTATGAGCTGCAAAAATAATGAGTTTTCTCCATCAATAACTTTTCATGCAAATTCTTGTAGTTTTGTCCAACTTATTTAACATTCAGCCAGCAATCAAACAAGTTCAATTTCTCGTTCAATGGAAAGGTCATGCAGCACCCCATACCGAAAAGTAGCCGAGTCCGGATGCTAATCCTCGATCATCCATGAAAATACGATCTCCAGGACTCATCTCAATCACCATAGAAACTCCCGTGCTGTACAAATTGGAGGCGACAGGTTCATATGACATGTAATGCTCGAGTTTTCCCTTTTTTTTCCAGCTTATATTAATTACATTACTTTATGGTAATTTGCAAAAGGTAATTTGGGAAATAACATATCACGACTTGTGTATCTAGGGAATAGTCGCTTTAAAGTGATTTTTCCCTCATTCCTCCTAGAGTAGCTATTAATACGAATAACAGAAACTCTGTTATAGCCATTCTTGTACATTCAATGTACTCTATGGATAGAGAAATACATAGAGTTGAACATAGTAAAATAAGAAATTGAAAGATTTCGTTGAAATTGTTCATTTTTTTATTTTTGCAAAAGAGATGTCGACTATTTCAAACCGGTTCTTCTCATCGAAAGGTACTATATCAAATGAAGCTTGCTCGACTCCCCAACAAGAAGACATCTGTGGACATTTAGGTAACTTCTTCACCTGTCATCGTAATGGAAACTGATCAGGTATATACTTGCCGTTCCCAGTGATGTTTTCACCTCTTTCAACCATATAGCACTACTGCCTATGCGTTATGAGACCTAGTATACACACCCGAATTTCGAATTTCGATCCCTGGTATGTAACCCGAACGAGTGACATGGAAATTTATTGAAATTGTGTATTCGGGATTCAATAAGAGATACAATTTGAAGAGGGCAGGGAGGGAGGGAAAGGGAGCCCTTCTAAGGTTGCATTTTATATGTAAGTGTGCTGAGTGTATGGTACAACTTCAGGACATGTAATAAAGGCAAGCCCTTGATGGCCTTTTTGTTCACATGCAAGCTAAAAAATACTGCACATAAAGAGTAGAGAAATCAAATATTACGGAGACGCAGCGGTTACCAGAGTGGGTCTATCTTGTCTCCAGAAAATATAAACTCACTCTCAGTTATTCAGCCAGTTTGCAGAGAGATAAGCGATGGTAATAGCGAGTATTATGAGAAACACAACCACCTGCACAAAGAGGCCACTTGTTCCCCTTAAAATCAAAACACTTCAACGCACATGAACTACTTCAGAAAGGAGCACGCACAGAGGGAATCGATAAATGCAATTTAAAAGAAGGCTCTCACCAGGGCAGAATTGTATGCGGGTTCTTTCTCAATGATGTAAGATTTCCTGGAACATGCCAAGAAAGGATAAAACTGTAAGGAACACTCTTTTCTTTCATAATAGGAAATGTGCAATGGGAGATTCAGATTAACTGGGACGAACCTCTTGTTCAGAAGACCCGATTCTCTACAAGCTTTCTGTACTGCTTCCAGTCCGCTCAGAGTTTTTGTAGCATTGGGGTCGTTCTTGTCAACCTGTTGCACCAATCGAAAAGATTTAGTAATCAAAGCACAGGTGTTTTCATCTTCCTGAGCAGTGGAGCTCAAGCGTCTCATGAATGCAGCCGAATAACAGAGCCTGACACGGGCTATAAAGTTTCCTTAAAAAAACGACTCTTCTCAGATACCTGAAACTTTATAGTCCGTGTTTTGTGTCGAGAAGTTCTTGGCACTTCACTTCAAGTTTCAAGTTACACCACAAAGGACTCTCCTTTTCCATCGGCCCAGAAAAGCAGAGATAAGAAACAACTCTGATAATCTTTTACAAGTTTTTACCACCGATTTATTGCTATATTCTACAAAAACATTAATTTATGCATGCAGAGATAAGTCAGGTCCACATTTCACGGTGAAAGTCCAAGGGAAAATCTTACTGGGGAATATATCTACATATAAATTAGCATCATACCTTAGGCTTCATCATGGTGGCAAAATCAAAGAAGGCGTCATAGACATCAGCCATAGTTTTTGTCCAATCAATAACTTTGGCAGTAAGACCTGGAAAAGCAAAATTCGAAATAATTGTACTTCATCAAGCCTTGGATATACATACACGAGATTAGGCTCTAGGTAGAAAGTATGTAAACATAAAGCTGCCTCTCATGAAATATTAAATCTGATCAATTCTGAAGGCAGACTTCTTAACAGTCCTTATATCCTACTATTTGCACACTTTGTAATTGAAAGATCTATGAGTTCATTCAACAGCGATAAACCAAGGAAACACCCCGATGACATATCATTTCTATGTCAGTCGAAGAATCAAGAGTTGCATCCCTTAGGTTATCCTATCCTTACCTCGCCTCATTTTGACAACACCTCGGAAAACTTCAGTGTTGTTGTAGCATAAAGCAAGAGTTACAATTGCCATGATCTGTGAGCAGCACAGGTATGTAAATACATGTATATTGAAGCATTCTGTAAAACGTACAATTTTATGAAGCTTAGATACTTTCTTAACGCAACAGAGAGTGAATAGAATTTGAGAGCAAGTTCAGAATAAGAATCTTTACTGAAGTGGCAAGATTTACTTCCACAAGGTGAGGCAACAAATGTAAAGAAAACTGAAACTTTGAATCTGCAACCAGGGCTCCAAAATATTGAAAAGGTTTTTCTCCTTTCAAATAATTATAAGCATAATATAAAGCAAGGAAAATCTTTCACCCAAAAAAAGCAGAGTGGATTCACCATTGAAGAAACAAAAACTAACTCTACCTGAGGGATGGCACAAAACCGAAATTGTGAGTACCATAAATTTTCCTTCTATTTAAAATTATACATGTGTGCGTAGGTGGTGTACTTAAGCTATTAGGACAATGAAAAGATTAACTAAAGATCAATTGGGCCCAAGCCCACTAGGCCTCTCCACTAAGATTCAGTCCAAGTCCACTAGCACAACCTATCAATCACAGTTTCTTTTTCTTCCTTAGCTGTATTCTGCTTTCCAAGGTTTGCAACCCACGTATATATCCAAGTTTAGCTTTCTTTCCTATTCATACAAGTCAACATTTTTGAAAGAGAGAGAGTAAGAATAATAGAGAGGGCGAGAGCCAAAGGGGAATGGAGACAACGAACAAGAAACGGAGAACGAGACTAGGGAGAGATAGAGGAGAGCTAGGAGAAGACCATGAGAGTGGAGATTTGTAAGGGGAAGACCTCTTATTGCACCCAGCTTATTAATGGGTATGTAGCGAACTTCTCTGCCGCTTTAGTTGAGCTATTCTTGCTTGGTGCTAATTTTCATGCTATGATTCGAGAAGTATGAATCGATTAGGCTATTGGATTGGACGAATTAGATTGTTACTCGATTAAGAGTTCTTGAACTTAGATTGATGGATGAGAATGTGTCTGCTATTGAACTCCTAATTTCTTTGTCCTGTAGATTGAATTACCTCGGTTTCGACATCTGAGAGGTTCGGTGTTTGAAAAGGTGCGTGAATTGGGTTAGAAACGAGGAATTAGAATTAGTTCAATTTAAGGAAATCCATGACAAGGTTCGTTTCTTGAAATGGAATCATATAATTTATTGTTTTCTTTATGAGAAGTTTAGTTAGTTAGGTATAAAGGTTAATGTCAGTGGATCGCTTGTTTCAATAGTAATTTTAAGTCCTACTGGTTAATATAAGGTGTAAGATAATTAAATTATAGAGATAAACGGGTGAAATTCATTATCTGTTTAAGGTTAGTTTGTTTCATATATATATATATATATATATATATCATTGACGAGTTCATACGGAGCATTGTTTGAGATTTATTCTTAAGATTCATTCTTTTAACTTAAAGGTAGATGTGTTGTCTTGTAGGTGGTTGATTCCCTGAGACTTTTCTTTATATTAAACTAGAGTGTATATGTAAATGATATTAATTGAACAGTTCGGTCAAGAGCTGAATTTCTAAGTCATTCCACCTAACCATACAAATCAAGGAAATTATATAGAAGTGATTAGTGGATAATATATTATTATATAAGCATATAACTTGATTTCATCTTACACTTATTATCTATTAAGGACCAAGGAGGCGTAGCACGTGCACACAGAAAGATTGACTTAGCGACTTACTCTTGAGAATTGATTGTGAATATTCTATTCTATTATGAAATGATAATTATATTCATAGTATATTTTACATAAATATTTAAGATGTTATATGATTTGAGACAACTGGTAAGTGGTTGGACATTTAATCCTGTTGCAAATGGTAGATTCTAAATAATGGTAAGTAATGTATTATGTAATGTTATTGTAATGAGTTGATTGTCTGTGCTATGATGGGCGGTGAATAATTTGACTTTGTAGTTTGACTTTGTTGTGTGATTCTAGATATGTGTATTGTATTGATTATATGGAATTAATGTATAATGCTTGAGTATAACCATGGTAACCGCTAAGCTGGCGAAGTAGAAATGGGCCAGAAAAAAAAATAAAAAATAAAGGAAAGTGAAAAGATATATATTTAATTTACCACTGATGTCTAACAATATAATTCACCATTGGTTTCCAACGAGGTATAAGAACAAGATAATTAAAATTGCTCTAACCGCCAGAGAGTAATGGGCAGCCCCCGTGGAATGTTGTGTGTAGATGAAGGGACCGGGAGATTGGGAGGAAGATTGATATTGATTATGGCACGAAGCCGCGGTATCGTCAGAAAAAGGAGTATCAATATCGCCAAAACCCTGTCACAGGAAAAATGTGATCCCATGACTATACTAATTGTTTGTCAAGTCAGGCGTATCGGCTTGTTAAGTTCCTTAATATAGAATTGGACTTGTTGTGATTGCTGTGATTTATGAGTGTTTGAGATTAGCTTGTTTATATTCTTTAATATGGAATTGAATGTGATGCGGGTTGTGGTGTTTGTATTGATGTGATCTATATTTGATTGAGATCAAACTACTTGGATTGTTACTTGGATTGTTAAGTTCTGAGCCTGGACCATGATGATGGATGAATGCAGTGATAAGGTATGTAAAAGTGTGAAGTGGATTTATACATAATGGTAATAAGTGATATAAATTGAATTTGATGGCTGTCAGTGATTGATCTATAATTAATTGCTTATTTATATAATTTATTTTGCTTTAGAATTAAATATTCACTGAGATGCGGCTCACACCTTTCGTATACTATTTTTATAAATAAGTTTCAAATCACCAAGTTGACACAGCGAGCAGAGGTAGCTTTTTTGATAGCAGGGATTCGAATTGGAGATTTTGATAGAAGTTATTTTTGTTATTTATACAGTTTTGTATTATATGTCGCGGCCCAAAAATCGTATTATAGTTTATGATTATGAATTCTAGGTATTTTCTAAAAGTTATATAACATGTTTATATATTTTTATTTTGGGATATCCATAATTTAGGGAGATTTTTACCGAATTTTTGGGTCATGACAGAAATATGGAGGGATATTGCAGTGCAGACATGTACTTTAAGTAGTCTTCCACATGCATCAAAGCATTTCTGACCATGTCATTTAAGCATTGCACTGCCTTCATGGAGTTCTCCTCGTACTTCAAATCCCGACAAAGATAGAACAGCCCCATCGGCAGCAAGTTTCACCACATCATAACAGCCAAGGTATCCGCCAGACAATATGTGGAATTTCTCCTGCAGATGGAAAACAAAGGGATAGACAGAGCAAAATGACTAAATCAAGAACAAGATAGAGAACTACACCTCGAGTTTGTTTACATATTTACCCCAGATTTCTCGGGGCCAGAACATGCGTGAATTGAAACCATTGACTGAAGTTTCAACAGGCTGCAGGGGCCGTTTCCTGTTCCCCCACGGCTCACGCATTCCAAGTCTCGAATAATCGATTCGCTAGTGAAATTTCACCATTAATTTGCAATGTTGTCCATGTCGGACCTAGAAATCTCTCCAACTTGAGTTGGTAGCCCCGGGGGCTATAGGCACGCACGAGGCCTAGCTTGAGACGTTAATCGTGTTTGGGTTTTGGAGTCGCCACTAACCGTTTAAGGACTAATTCTAAGGTCGATTAGAAACCTACCATTTTACCTAAGGGATCATGACACTGACCACCTAGGTTCTTTATTTGTTCGTCTTGAACCAAAGTTTGAGTTCGGGGGTCTTGTTACGCTCGAAAGGCTCGCAAGCCAGTCGACACGTCCAAAATCGGTACCCATCCCTATATCTAGGTTGTTTGTTTATTTGCACATTTTAATTCTCCAATTGTTACCCTATTCGAGGTTCGAATCAATGGTCAAATATCAAAGTCAATAATCGAGGAACGTGCACTAGCATGCCACTACACGACCTGGCCTACGTGCAGAAAAGTAAAGGGTTCCACTATCATTAAGATTACATGAAATCATCATCTCTTGCTCTACCCGTCCCCTTACAATAATGTGCACATATACATTGAAATTCTCAACCCCGCCTATATCCTAAAACATGTAATCCGACCACCAGAGGATTAATCTGCACAATTTCAAAGTGAGGGGTAAATGCACAGAATATCCTATGTGATGGACTAAGATGTAAGATTCCTGAAATGCGGGACTGATATGCAATAATTTCTAAAATGAGGGCTTAATATGCATGGGAACTAAAATGGAGGAACTAATATGCCAAATATCTAAGTGAAGGAGTGAAATGCAAAATGCATACAAGGGCAGACAACTGAGTGAAATGTCAAGACAAATATGCATAGAGACATCGTACTAAATGGAGATAACTCGAAACTAGGATGTCAAGACAAATATCGAAAAATGCACTAACGTATGACAGCCTTAAATCCAATGTACAAAGCTAAGAGACGAGAAGCAAAACATATCAAACAACCATGAAGAGACAGCAGCGAATGACAACCTTAAAGCCGGGATTAAGAACCTAGAAATGACATGAAACAAAGACCAAACAATCACCAAATTGTAGTAGCTTTTGACAGCCATATAATCCCAAAATTTAGAGGCTAAAACACATTAAAAACCAGTATCAAAACACCACAATGCAGCAGCAAATGACAAGCTTGAATTAAAGCTCTACTCTCCAAGGAAATCTATGGAAAATAGGAGAAATCATCAAGCAAAAGGGCTGCTGCAACTATGGACACCAGATAGCCCTTTTTCCTATCAAAACTGTCTTGAAATCAATGGGAAACACTGAGGAAGGATCTGCTGCAATAACAGATAGTGGATGGCTCTATTTCCCTCAAAAAATGCATCGAAGACAAGGGAAATCATTGAGTAAAGAAGCAACAGTAGCTATGGGAACTAATAAGTCCAATCCCACACCATAAGAGCCATTTAAAAGGAGGAAAAATAAAGAAGAAGGAACTGCTGCAATGGCCAGTAGACTATGGCTCTAATCTCCTCAAAACGACATTAAAAACTGGAGAAATCATCGAGCAAAAACCAGCCGCAACCTCAGGCACTTTACTGCCCCTTTTCCAACGACAAAACCCATTCAAATCAAGAGAAAATTTCGAGTAAAGAGATCCCGCAGCAACAGACATTTAACAGCCCTATTCTAATCGAAAATGCCATTGAAATGAAGAGAAAACTTAGGCATAAAAACAACTGCAGCTACGGACTCTTAAGAGCCTCCATTCTCCATCAAAACGACATTGAAATTGAGAGAAAACACCGAGTAATAACCAGCCGCATTATTGAAGTGTGCACCGCCTCTTTCTCGGTGAAAACAATACTCAAATCAAGGGAAAAATGTCGAGATAGGTGCTACTGCACTATCGGGACATGCATAGCCTCTTTCTCGATGAAAATGGTACTTGAATGAAGAGGGGATTTCGTTCAGGGAGCTGTCACATTATCGGAGTACCCTTTCTCGGTTAAAATGACACCTAATCGAAGTAGAAGCATCATAGAAGAAACAGCTAAGACAGCAGATAACAAGCAGCGTCGCAACCACCCCCCCAATATAAAAAGAGCCATTGGAACAAAGATAAGCCTTCAAACATGGGCTGCTGCAACTACGCAATCAAAGTCGGAGGTTTCAGATGATCGGAATGTCAAACGACAAAAGGATTGCTAACAGAGCTAAATCATTCAACCCAAATAGCAATGTAAGGTCCACCAACAAATACAATCAATCTCCATGATCAGCAAGCCAAACGAATCTGCATTAGCCGCACGGAACAAATTGCAAAGACACCATCACAACCTCCGTTCAAGCCAAACCAATATACTCAGGACTCAATGAAAAAATTGTACCCTGCAGTATCGGCACAAACACAGACTGACCATCACCCACAGAACAATCATTTAATTAGCTTTCATCACCAAACTCACTTCTCAGCTCAGAAGAGTTAATGCGTAACCCAGCGTTTACCTTGCTTACCGATAGATGAACGAGGAGCGGGTACCCGAGCCAAAGTAAGCGACAGTCGGATGCAGAGTCGGAAACAACAAAGGGTCGACGCCAGAGACAGGGCTCGATGGCAGTTCTAGCGATAGTCTGTGGACAGTGGGGGACGGATGCTTTTTGTGAGGAGCTGTGATGGAGGCGAGCTCGGTTTTGGTATCAGACTTAAGGGAGCTGGGGTGGCTGTAAGTGGAAGATGGAAACTGGGTCGTGGCCGTGAAGGTCATTGTAGAACCGGTGGGATCGAGGGTCGGGATGGCGGATGGAAACTCAACCAGGGGGAGAGGCGTGAGGTGGCTCGCCGGTGATGGTGGCTACTCGGACATAGGCACAGCTCGGTGAAGGAAGGGTTCGAGCAGGAGAGGACGGTGGTAGGGTAGGGATGAGGGTGAACGGAAGTGATTCCGACAATCGGCGACGGAGCGGTGCTCTGTTCCGGGAAGGGGAATGGACAAGGCTCAGACCTAGACCCGGGCGGCGGTGATGACGACGACGAAAGCCCTCCTAACTTGGCTGCGTTGGTCCACTTGGATGAGAAGCTTGGCGATCGGACTCTCTCTAATCTCTGCCGAGTCTTTTCCTTTTTCTTTCGGGATAATTACAGCAGAGATCCTATAACTTTATCATTTTTAACAATTGAGTCATATAACTTTGAAAGTAGCTAATTCAGTCCTATAACATCAGTTCCATTAACATTTAAGTCCGAACCGTTACTATTTTACTGACGTGACATTCACGCCGTTCACTGCTCCGTTAACGGAACAGTGAAAAATTGGACTTAAAGGTTAATGGAACTGATGTTATAGGATCGAATTAGTCACTTTCAAAATTATAGGACTCAATTGCCAAAAATGATAAAGTTATAGGACATCCGCTGTCATTTTCCCTTTTTCTTTCTTTTTGAGGCTATCGGTTCCCCGCTCAGAATCCCATTTTCTGTTGCTGGAGGTCTCCCCCAAAGATTGCGCCCGGATCCCCTCCAAAGCCCTAAGTTTTTGGATTTTATGAGAGATACAATTTATTTTATTTTTTTATTTTTATATCTTCTTACAAAAGTTTAGGTTTACTTTGAAAAAGAAAATCGGAGAAAAACTCTTAAATAAGCCCTGATTAATTTTTTCAAATATTTTTTGTTTCTACTGGCCTTTACAATTTCCCGGGGCATAAAAATCATTTTTTTCTGATCGTATTCTCAACCCCGTAACATTACGTTCTATTTTTTTCAATTTTTTAGGAGCTAAAATTCAAATGGCTCTTGCTTAATTTGGACCTCTCGTTAATTAGATACAACTTTTCAAATAAAACTGGTCAAGATGCATGAATACGATAAATTCGGCCAATTTCACTTAAAAATCATATCTTCTTTTGTGGATAGAATCTCGGGGTCCATGATATGTCAAATCAAAGATAATTCAATGTGCTTCATAATGACTCTGAATTTGTCCTATGGTCAATCCAATTGGATCCTCGCTTTTACTGTCAAATATCACATCTGGTCTGATATAGGCACGTGTTCGCTCAATTTTTTGATATCAAAGTTCAAATACTTTCCAAGCCAAAATGATGTGTCAACAGCCCACATTGAGGTGCTTGATCTGGCAAAGAACAACCGGTTCGTGAGGAAGTTCGCTGAAGAGATTGAACAAGGCATTGGTAGTAAATAAAAGGTTAGTGTTTTAAGTTTTTCCAAGGAGTTCAGAGTTTTGTGGTTCTTCTATGTTCTGTTGGCCTTATTATCTTTCTCCATTCTATGGATAAACGAGCATGCAAGAAATGGAGAGGTGGTTCCATTGCATTGCTTTCAATATGTTTTGATCCTTTATATGTTTCTCAATAAAGTTTGTCTTTCATTTGTGGTGTAATGGGATGAACCTGCTGCTTTTTATTATGATTGACAGGATCAGACCTGGGGAGAGTTCCGATCATCAACCGAACTGCCATTCCCGGTTTGACATCCTAATATTACAATAACCATCGTCAGTCCTGATGTTTGTTCTACATCTGTCAGCACTACCTCTCAGGATGTTCAATTACTATGCTCTTTTTCTTTTTGTTGTGCGTGTCTTGTTCTGTTGATTTAATTCTGTCTGGGCCTCTGGGGTTGTCTTTGTGAGCCCACGGGCTGTGGAGCCCAGCCCATTCAGCCCACTAGAAAATTTTTTTTTTTACCCAATTAATATTTTATTAATTTCCCAACCCCACCGCACCCCACATATATATCCTTTTCCCTTTCACTTTTACATTCAGCCATTTCCCCTCCCCAACCCACTGAACTGAGAGCAAGACTGAGAGAGAGAGATGTGAAGATGAAGAAAAACGGAGGCGAAGAAGACGGAGATAGAGCGTTCAAAGGAGGAATAAGTAAGGAAAAATACGATGTAAATAATATCTATTTCAAATCTAATAAATTTTATTACTTGATAGTATTATTATAGTTGGCATAATTTTAGTATAAAAGTGCGGATGATAGGATATGTTAAGATAATAGGGCTGATTCTTTTAGAATAGAAAACACAAACGTCGAGGGAAAGAACCACGGAGAACTGCGGAGACGAAGGAATTTTGGAGGAAAAATTAGATGTAATTGAGGTTTAATTTGAATTAAATAAATTATATTACTCAATGTTATATATATAGTTTAGTAGGATTTAGTTAGAATAATGCATTCCCACAAGTTTTAATCTGATAGGTGAAAGTCATAGGGTCAATAAAAGTATAATGAATAATGTCCTAAAATAATTTTTGGGATCATTTTTTATATAGATATATACAATTTATTTTAATTTGTTGTGAATGATATTATAGGAACTGCGAAGACCGAAACTAGACATCTTGGAGATCCGGCTCATTGAAAGATCAAATAAAGGGGTTGTGAGTACTCTTTTCCATTGTAGAATAATTTATAGTATCTTATATAATTATTTAATCAACTCGTGTAATATACATATGCATATATATAGAAATTTCGTGGCCGACTACATGTAAATTATGCATGCAATAGTGGCAATGCTTTCGTATATAATATATATATATATATATATATATAATTTGCATTCCTGATTGCCTATTGCATGGAAATATAAGTCAGTAATGCAACAGATTATATAGATTATATTAAATATATTAAAAATCGATACGTCGGAATAAGATTACTTTTAATTGTTACGAAACTTGTATGTCAATGTGTGCATTATCATACGTATTCTACATTATTGATTGTGATTGTAAATAGCCATAGTGACCGCTAAGCCGGCGGACTAGAAATGAGCCAAAAAGAAAATGATGAGAAAAGAAAATATAAATGAAAGTGGAAAGAGAGAGATTTAATTCACCGCTGATGTCCATCGAGGTAATTTACCTCTGGTTTCCAGTGAGATAAAAAAAAATAAGATAATTTAAAACTGCTCTTACTGCCGGAAATGGGCGGGCCCCGCGGGTGTGAGGTGTGTAGATGAAGGGCACCGGGAGATTGGGAGGAAGATTGATATGGATTATTTCGCGGGGTCACGATATCATCGTAGAGCGGAGTATCGATACCGTCATAACTCTGTCGCAGAGGGAGTGCGACCCATGGCGATTGTTTGTATTGATTGATTCTTTGCATTGCATATATGATATTGTGGAGCATAATGATTTGCTATTCTTATTGTGGTGAATATATATATACGAAGTTTTAAGAAATTGTATTATAATATTATTCTACTTTAGAAATTTGTACTCATTGAGCCCGTAGCTCACCCCCTGCGATATTTTCTTTTCAGCTAAGTTACAGATTGACAAGCAGCTTGGGATAGCTATTTTGGTTTTCGGGGATCGACGCGAGGGTTCTTGTAGGTAGATATTAAGAATATGTAAGATAGAAGTATATAAGTTTGATACTGTTATGACCTGAACTTTTGGTAGAGACTGTTATTAATTATGTAGGAGGATGAGCTTTGGATTGTGGATGTGGTATTGAATAGATAATGTCTTGGTGGATTCTGTAGCAAGTTTATTTTGTATGGAATATCTGTAAAACAATGGGAAACTCTGCCAAATTTTCAGGTCGTGACAATCTTGCTTCTGTTACGGTGCTGTCCCTGGTTTCTTGTACTTCCTGCTGTTTGTTAATAAAATTTGATGTTGTCCATGAATGAGGAAACAATGAAGTTCGTGTGCTGTACCCAGTCCTACCGTATCTTCTTTCCGGAAACTCACTTGGTTTACTCTATAATGAAATTGAACCGTAACCGAATTGCTATAATAAAATTGTTCTTTGCTAGGATTTGGATCGTTCTGATACCACTTGTTACATCTCTGGATGCTCCAAGCTAGATGATTAAACTCTCAATCCTCATTATAAATCCCGGTCATAAAAGATTATCAAACCCGATAATAAATCATGAATGTATGCGAAAAACATTCTTAGCTCCACGTTGAGAGATCAAATAGAAAGTGAAGGGCTACTAGGAAGAGTGTCTACAGATCATAACTAAATTCCGGTAAATAGATGAATTTCCTTCCAAAAACATGGAAATTTAGGGCTATGAAACTCTTCAGAACAGAGGAAACTCCATCGACAGAGCAATCAAGCATATTCCAGTGTTGATCCAGGATATGAAAGGTCTAATTACGTATCATGCTCTTCAACAGAACTCTCTCTCTCTCCCCCTCGATAATGAATGAATTTGTTGTGATGTAATAGATCGTAATTGAATATTGACACCAATAAAATATCTACCAAGGAAAAAATGTTTTTCAATATATCCTCTCAAGCTACACCATTTTTTTCTTTTTTGCTTTTGTAAATTTGGTGGATATTTCCATCTACTATGGCATGGCGTGATCGTCACTGCACAATTTGCTTGAGACGAAAGACTTTAGTTGAGACACTTCTTTCGGAAATTTCCATGTCAATTATAAAACCTTATCATGGAGATTGTTTAATATTCTCCGTGGATGGCGAGCCAGGAATTTTTTTGTCTAACCCATTGATATTTAGAAACCCACTCGATCTAATCCAGTTCGAGTCGAATGGACGCACTAGAGGATAAAGCTCTCCCAAAATCGATTTTTCCATTCATAAGACTCGAGTCAGATATCTTAGTTGATATGAAGAAGTGTCCTCTCCCCTCAACCGATTCACTTTGAAATCGGTCCAGGAATTTGGCATATGGAAAAATTGGTCTTTGCCCTGACCCCACGGAAACTGTTTTTATCTAGTGTTATACTGACTCGCTTTGAACTTTTGACTCCTCCCTCCGTCGCTCCACTTAGGGGCAGTTTCGTCCTTTATCTCACTTGGATGAGGAAATAGTTCAATCATATTCATAGATGAAAATCGACCAATAACTATTTTGTAATTATTACACAATTTGAAAAAAATAAAAAGATTAATAAAAAAAAAATCAAAGATGAGGATGGTTGTGGAGCCATCGGTGACGGCCACAGGAAATAAAGACAAGTAAGGGGCACATAACTCTCACGGTGTTGTGAGTCGGAGTCTTGTACCACTGTACTATACCTGTATCCTCACAACCAATTTCATTTTGATGGTCATGTAGTCATCCATTTGTGGTATAGCAGCTCCTCGCTCACCATTCACAAGACTCAGTTGACTTTGACTCTAAGAAATATAGTGCGATGGAGGAATTCATAGGTGAGCTTGAGTCCATATTTGACATGGAGAGCTCCACGGAAACTGCTTGCTTTATAACTTGACCTTCTCCGTGAACGAACTTCACTCGCTCATGACTTTCATAGTTCTTTGCAATCACCTCCATTTCAAACTTATAGCGTCCTGCCAGTGACTGTAATCTGAACCCCCCCAAAAAAAATACCAAAAAGAAATTGATTCCCCTTGTTTCATGATCATGAGGGCAAGATTGTTTCTCTTCGTCATGCTCATGTACTTGTTTCCTTTGTTGTTTGATCCTCTTGCAGATGCTTCGCAATCATCCCTTCAGTGCCATGAGGATGACAGATCAGCTTTATTGGAACTCAAACAAAGCTTCAGCCTCGAACCGTACTCAAACATGTCCTGCTTTGTTTCGTGGAATCAAACAGCAGGGGTTCAAGAAGGTGGGAATTGTTGCACCTGGGATAGAATCGAGTGCGATGGGCAAAATGGTCACGTGATCGGCCTCGACCTGAGCGGATGTGGCCTTTTCGGTTATTTAAACTCCAGCAGCAGCCTCTTCCACCTTACTTACCTCGAGAAGCTTAACCTCACAAACAATTCCTTTTGTTTGTCTCTCATACCTTCTGCAATCGGCAACCTTCTGAAACTCAAAGTCCTGGACCTCCAATTCAGTGAAGTTGGCGGTCAAGTTCCACCTGAAATCCTGGGACTGACTAACCTGTCCTATCTTGACTTGTCGCATAACGATGTTTTGCAATTGAAGAAGCCGAATTTGGAGGACTTAGCTAGGAGTTTGACTAAACTAGAAGAGCTTCATCTCGATTGGATAAACATATCAGCTCCGCTAACTGGCATTCTGGCTAATTTGAGTTCCTTGAAGTCGCTTACGGTATCAGATTGCTCTCTACAGGGGGTGCTCCCACCTGCTATTTCCAAGTTGCCCAATCTGCAAGTTCTCGATGTGAGCTCGAACAGGGACCTGTCCGGTGAATTTTCGACATCTCTCGAGGGCTTAGCATCTCTTAGAGAGTTGGACATGAGTTATTGCAACATGTCGGGGGTGATTCCAGCTTCTCTAAGTAACTGCACGAAGCTCTCCACTCTGACGCTCTCGTATAACAGGTTTCATGGCCCACTCCCTTCTTTTGTGAATCTTAACCAACTCATCCATTTGGACTTGCACGGTAACGAGTTAACCGGTGAAATCCCATATTCCATCGGGAACCTAACTCTGCTCTTTTCTTTGGGCCTAAGCTACAACCAACTGACGGGCCCAATTCCATCTTCATTTGGGAACCTTAATAGACTGGGGTATTTGCAACTCCGCCGCAATCAATTGTGTGGCCCAATCCCATCTTTCCTGGGGAATCTCACTAGGCTCAAATCATTATATCTCAGTTTCAATCAATTGAATAGCTCAATACCATCTTCCTTGGGGACTCTAACTGGGCTCCATTCATTAGATCTCCGCTCCAATCAATTGAGTGGTCCAATACCATCTTCTTTGGAGAATCTAAATGGGTTAAGATATTTATATCTTAACTCCAATAATTGACTGGTCCAATCCCATCTTCATTAAGGAATCTCACTGGGTTCAAACATTTAGATCTCAACTCCAATCAATTGACTGGCCCAATCCCATCTTTCTTGGTGAACCTCACCGGGTTCAGTTATTTAGATCTCAGCTCCAATCAATTGGCTGGCCCAATCCCATCTTTCTTAATGAATCTCACTGGATTCAGATCATCAGATCTCAGTTCCAATCAATTAATGGACCAAGTCCCAACATCATGGGTTTATTTAAATCTGAGCCATAATCAATTGACGGGTCATGTCCCTCATTTCCTCATAGGGGTAGAGCAGATTTCATACCTTGACCTAAGCTTCAACATGCTGCAAGGACCACTTCGTGTTCCGTCAACAAGGATATATTCCTACCGAGTTTCAAATAATAGGCTCTCCGGGGAGATTTCACCTCTAATTTGCAACATCAGCTCAATGGAGGAGCTTGATCTGGCAAAGAACAACTTTTATGGTGCTGTTCCACAGTGCCTTGGCAATCTGAGCAGCACCCTTCAATTACTAAGTCTGAAAGGCAACAACTTTTCCGGTGTCATCCCTCGTTTTGACGAAGGCTGGTGTTCCTTGGGTATGGTGGATTTTAGCCACAATCAATTTGAAGGACCGCTACCACGTTCTTTAGTAAATTGCACGACGCTGGAGTATCTCCATCTCGGGAACAATCTGATCAATGACGAGTTTCCGTCGTGGTTGGGTTCACTTCCCATTTTAAGGGTACTGATTTTGAGGAACAATAAGCTTCATGGAGAGATAGTAAAGCTGCACAAGGGTGATTGTGGGTTCCCCGAATTACAGATTGTTGATGTCTCCCACAATATGTTGAATGGATCATTGCCATCTAGCTACTTCCAAGTGTTGGAAAGCGATGACGGTTCCCAGTTGGAGTAGCACAACTTTTTTGGGGCCACCTATTGGATTGATTTATGAAATCAATCAAGTTTGTTACTCATTGGAGATGATCAATAAAGGCATGGACATGGTCTACCCAAAGATCTTCTACTCCTTCGTGGCCGTGGATCTTTCATCTAACAATTTCAGTGGGGAGATTCCAAGTTCACTTGGAAGTTTACAAAGACTTCTGCTGCTTAACTTGTCTTATAATCATCTAACCGGGCATATTCCTCCCGTCCTAAACAATCTAACGGATCTGGAATCTCTGGACCTTTCTTGGAACAGGCTCTCTGGGAGTATCCCTGATCAGCTATCAGATCTAGGTTTTCTTGAAATATTCAATGTATCATACAACCAACTCTCAGGATCAATCCCTCGAGGGAAGCAATTTGATACATTCGACAACAGCTCTTACATTGGAAACGTCGGATTATGCGGAAGCCCTTTATCAAACAAATGTGGAGGCGGAGGCCCTGAAGAGAAGCCGCCGCCGCCACCTGCACCATCGTCTGAGAGTTCATCATTTGAGCTTGACTGGAGGATCATCCTGATGGGTTTTGCTAGTGGACTAGTTGTCAGTGTCGTCCTGGGACAAGGCATAACCGTTAGACAGGACAACTGGTTCGTGACGAGGTTTGGACGCAGATGCAGGAGAGGGCATCGCTAGGATTATTGGGACATGGCAAGTTGGTAACTGCAAACTTCTTACTAATGTTTGTTGGCTGTTCTGATTCATAGAGAAAATTAGCATATCTTTTACATCTTCCATCTTTGAATTCTTGGTCACATTAGGGACCAAGGGCTAGAGCAAATCTTTTAGCATGTCCATATTTGATCTTCAAATAGATGTGAAACCGTAACTGATCTGTTTTCTTTTTTTGCTTAACTTGACAGGACGAGGATCTGCATCTATAATAAATAAATGATCTCGCTCACAAGACCATGTCAAATCTATCTTCGATTATTAAGTCCGTCTTGTTTGTGGCTGCTTTCCATACCATTTACATTTTCCATGTATCCAGATCTGATGTTTCGTTCAGTTATGAGATTTTGGACCCAGGGCAACATGCTTTTATGTCTGGTGGATCTTGTCTATGAGCTGCAAAAATAATATGAGTTTTCTCCATTAATAACTTTGCATGCAAAGTCTTGTAGTTTTGCCCAACTTATTTAACATTCAGCCAGCAATCAAACAAGTTCAATTTCTCGTTAAATGGAAAGGTCATGCAGCACCCCATACCGAAAAGTAGCCAAGTCCGGATGCTAATCCTCGATCGTCTATGAAAATATGGTCTTCAGGACTCATCTCAATCACCTTCGAAACTCCCCGGCAGGACAAATTGGAGATGACAGGTTCATATGGCATGTAATGCTTGAATTTTTCCCCTTTTTTGCCGGCTTATGTTACATTACTTTATGGTAATTTGATTTTTGCAGAAGAGATGTCGACTATCTCAAACCGGTTCTTTCCATCGAAAGGTACTATATCGAAGGAAGCTTGTTTGACTCCCCAAACAAGAAGACTTCTGTGCACATTTGGGTAACTTCTTCTCCTGTCATCGTAATGGAAACTGATCAGGT
>JAOYND010177908.1:0-18317 GCA_025802135.1 Lagerstroemia fauriei | reverse complement strand
TTCGATCGTCTCTAGGCTTTAAGCCTCGGTTGCGTGAAGTTTGGTGGCTGGTCAACGGGTCGTGCTGTTGACGCCTAGCGGTAGCAAGGGTATTCGAGTGGTATTCGAGTAGCGCCCTTGGCCCCACCGCTCCGAGGCACGCTCATGGTAGGCGGGTTTTGGGATACCACTTCAGGGGTTTATGGAAACCATTTGCTGAAGTAAGCAAATTCTTTATGGATTTATGTTCAACAAGCCTTAAAGAAGATGACTTGCCGAGGTCAAGCATAACATTCCAATAATTTTTTTTAAGTTTGAGCAATATTTCCACATGCATTTTTTGATTTTATGGAGCATTTACCTATTCATTTGGTGCAAGAGGCTCGACTAGCAGGGCCTGTTCAATAGAGATGGATATACTCATTTGAAAGATATTACCTTCTAAATTTTTTAAATGTGTTTTTAATAGTCATATAAATTTATATTTCATATTAAAAATTTTGTTCTTCCAGATACTTGAAAAAGTTGAAGAAAACCATAAAGCAGAATGCGCGAGTCGAGGGGTCAATTTGTCAAGCATACTTATGCCGAGAAACCGTTAATTTATGTTCATATTCCTTTAATTCAAACATACTCACATCTAGAACACGAAATGATGATGGTGGACCACGTGCCACATTTCTACTGTCATTACATATTTTTAATCACTTAGGTCGCACAGCGGGTGCATATAAATGCATGTACTTAAGCGACGAAAAATTGAAGTCTGCAAGCTTAGATGTTTTGATAAATTGTGATGAGGTGAAACATTTGCCTTAGTAAGTCCTAACAAAATTTTTTTAAATATACTAGATGACCATATCAATTATTCTTATTATAACTGCATTTAAAATCCGTGACAAATTACTCGCCTTAGGTACTTTATCCTCTCACAAAAGCAATATGTTGAAGAGATTAATTATTTCATAGAGCGGCATTTTGCAACATGGTTCAAGGAATATGTACGTACTTAATTCCATTTTTTATATATGAATTGCTTATTTTCTTAAATTTCAATGATAAATAATATAATCAACTAATCTTACATCATCATATGTAGATTCTTGAGCCGAGTAATGGAATCAATAATCTAGCACTCCATGCACTTGCTTGGGGACCTAATCGACGGAGCAGAAGTTGGAATATATAATATGTGAATGGGTATAAGTTTCATGCCAACAATTGGAGTAGAGGGATAGAGACGTTTTTTTTTGGTCGCCAGCCACGGTATCCAAGCATCGCTTGACTAATCCGTTGATCGCCCCGGGTCGCACGCCTGGCAATGGCGGGTGAGGCTCCCAAAGAGGGTTGCTGCGTACGGTAGGTTTCGAACCCGAAACCTCCTTAAGCGATGCCGAGCTGCTTACCACTCGGACCAACCCAGACATGTAATAGTGGTGTATGTGTAAAAGGTACTGTCAGTGATGGATCTTCAAATGACTACTATGGAATATTGGAAGAGATTGTAGAACTGCAGTATATGGGATCACGTAGTCACATTATCGTGCTGTTTCATTGCAGTTGGTTTGACCCAACTCCGAGAAGGGGTACACGTACAGTTCATTCTGAGTACAAGATTGTTGAAGTTCGACATCGGGCAAGGTATCAAAAGTATGACCCCTTCAATATGGTGAGACAATATAAATAAGTTTACTTTTTCCAATACCCGCCAACAGTTAAAAATAAATTGAACTAGTGTGCAGTCATCCATACCAAATTAACTGGCCATACAGAAATTCACGATTCATTATAAATGGCTTATATCATAATGAATTCAATCAGCATGTCCTACTAGTAACCTCCGATGAGACCAATGAGCCCTTAAATGATGATAATTTTGTACTACAAACATTGGAAGCCAGTATGACATTACTTGTGTAAATGAAGAAGTACTATGTACACCATAAGTGACGATGATGATGAATCTAACAATTATAGTGATGGAATTTGAATAATATTATATATCCATATGCATGTGGATATTTTTTCTAGTAATGAATCACAATAGTTTATATCTTATCATTACAGATATTCAACTCTATCATGATTATCTGTCTAAGTAAATTTTTTTAGTCATGCACAAGTATATCAGTCATGATTACGTACTAAAATGTGCGAGGATAATATTGTACAAAAATTTTTCTTTTCAAGCAACTATTAGTAACTAGATATACGTGGATAATAATTTTTTATTATACTAAAAGAATTCCATAATCTCTAAAATAGAACATTGCCATACATAATTTTTTTTATATAAATTACTAAATAATAGTTCTAATATATATAAAGTGGTTAGGATAACAACCCCAAAATTAGAAATAGTGAATATTTCTAACTTCCGAAAATCTATTACAATGAGTCGTTGAAAAAATGAAATATTCTTAACTATCTATAATATATTAAAAGAATCTCATAATCTCCAAATTAGAACATTGTAATACATAATTTTCTTATATTGATTACTCAATAATAGTTAAAATATATTTGACAAATAAGATCATGAAAAGTTTATTGTTCTGTGTTGTAATAATTACATGCATTACATACTCTACAAGTTAAATATCCATGTCAATCACATAGCAGCTTATTGCATTACATACTGTACAAGTTAAATAGCCATGTCAATCACATCACAGTCACAGTTTTCCCAGCAGCAATGAATTATATCTTATCAACCAACTATAGAGAAATATTTTGTAGTTGAAATTTTTTTTTATACTTTGTTAACTACCTACCAACTATGGATCAGATCGTTGCCAATACCATACCAACCAACTATCGACTAGATCGTTGGTCAAAATACTATATATCACAACTTCCAATGTATTTGTAAACCTCAACTTCACCCTAAATCTCAAATTCCAATAATAATATCTGCAAAAAAGATAAGACCGAATCCCGCTATTCCCTCAACCTTTGTGATACATAAACTATTATATTTTAATAACACCTTCACATTCATCCATTTTTCTTCATACTCTCTATCCAGCATAACTATCGCTCTACCTCCTTATCAAGTTTTCTTCGGTGAACTTTGTTCTTCTCAAAAAGATATCACACCTATAAGGCGACACCAATAACAGTAACAAAAATAAGATGATCAGAAGACGTGAATTGGCAACATCATTACCAGTAGAGGCATCGAATGTGGAACTTCTTCAATCTCAAAATATTGAGCGTGGATTAAGGCTTCCAGCATTCCAAGCTCCACACAGGTTCACGACACCTATGATTGCAACGAATCCAGCAATCACGACACCAGTTACTGGTCATCGATTTGCCTATGCTTCGAGACCATCTATGGTGCCGGTCAGCTCTCTCTGTTAGTCACAACAATGTACTTAATTATTACGTCAATAGGGTCAGGAACACGTACACACCAAGTCGAAGACACTTTATATACACTTGTAATGGTTTCTGAGTTGCAACGAGTGCATCGTGCACCAGTCGATTCCTAAGATCAATACATGTATGGTCCGAGAGAGAATATTTACATTCCGGAACCCCGCCCGTGATTTGAGCAAAGAAAATGATGCACCCATGCAATGTCCCCTTTTACACGAATGAAGAGATGTTCGGATCCGATGATAACATAACTGCCCGTACTTCAGCTTTCGCACGACCAACTGACATAGATGATGAAGACGAAGGTGATGAAAGTGAACCTGATAATCACTTGCCCAAACTTCTCATTCAATCTCTGAACCGTCAGGCCGACATTTTCTAATGCGAGAGGGTACAAATGGGTAAGTGTTAAAGTTAATATTATTATGTAAAAATACATCTTAATATGAGTATTTTATAACGTACTTACTATTCAACATCTTATAATACAGATATAAATCATCCAAGAGGGGAACTGCAACAATTTCAATGGTTATTCGTAATCATGTCAAAATATTTTTTAAGAGCTGCGCCGAGATTCCAGAAGAATTTAGACGTACTTTATTTTCTAAGTGGAAGGTAATATGCACAACAATAACTATTTTATTAATTATACGAATAACGTCGTGTTTAATTTTCCATCACTATTTGGTGAACATTGTATCAGCAATATGTATATTGGCATCCCAGTGACGAACATCAAATGTGGAAAGCATTTAATAAAAAGGCCGGGAAAAGATTTTGTTAAATGTATCGAGCTTGAAGATTAAAACATTGTCCAAATTGGATTGAAGACAAAATGTGGAAAGCTTTGTAAAATCATTGGCAATTAGAAGAGTTCAAGAAATATTTTGAAATAAATAAAAATAACCGTAAATCTGAGAAAGGTGGTTCTAGATATTACGGCAGCTATATTTCGACGTGGACACATGCTTTAAATATGGTAAGTAACTGTTAAGCTACCATATCATTTAAGGGACTCCATTTGAAAAAGGCGGACAAGACAAGGATAGACGAATGATCATGTATTACTCAAGTACGTCATATACACTTTTTAAACTAAGTATAATATTAAGTTCATATTAATTTTATACAAACAGTATGAACTTATTACATACTATCAATATATTTGATTATTTTTAGGAAAATTATGATGCAGCCGTAACCTAATATTTAAGCCAAAATTCACAATAATCTTTAACACCGGAAGTGGATGCCCAGATATGGGAGGAGCCGGAGGGAGCCGTGCTGGTCGCTTTTACGGGATGAGTTACGTAATCCCATCTAATACAGAAGCCCACTACTATGACTACGCCGGTTCATCAAGTATCTGGCATCAAGCGATAGAGGATATCATCAACACGTGGCGCCGTTGGACGAAGAGTAACGTCGACAAGTGGAAGTCGATCGACGGGAACCTCGGTGGGCACAATGAGAGATGATGTAGTCGAATCAATAGATGATGAAGTCAATACTTAATGCCACTCGTGAAAATTCTTGTAGTTATTGCTCGCATGATAATCAATCTCAACATGGTCCATCTCAACGTGCTTGCAGATTGTTCGACGACTCTCAGGGAATGAATTCTTTCAACATGAATGCATCCTCCAATGATGATGATGAACATATACCTAATACCGAGGCTGAAGATTAGTAGAAGTATTTGGTCATGATATAATTTATAATGTTTATGGATTTATCTCTTTTAAATGTGTATTTTTAAATCACCATATCAGTGAAATTACTTAGCAGATCTCTCTTTTATCCTCATTTTGTGCAACTATTGGTTGGGCAAAACTTTTACAAATAAGGAAAAATTTCATATATGGTACATTTCCTTTTTTTCGTTACATTTTAGTACATTACCTTTCAAAATTATTACAGTTTACTACAAAACATCAAACTGCAGTTAACACCGTCAATGTTGTTTAGCATTGGTACAACATTAAAGTCGCGTCCATATCAGGTCGCCACGTCATCAATCATTGACATATTTTATTACTCACCGACCAACAAAATTTATCACTAATTTACCGGTAGTATGTTACTTATTTTAATCCTTCCCTAAATTTCCGATGAAATACCAACCAACATACTTTATCATGCACATACCATGAATGTTCGTAGATTTGTTTGGATACACACATAAAAATAAAGGTTGTATAGTGCACAGTACACTGTGAAGCTGATCTTTCATGACCTACTGTACCGCTGCTCCACTCATCTTCCTATCCTTCTCATCTCCTTGTATCTTTCTTCTTCATTTCTATTTTTTTTTAACTCCATGACCTCACCTATGAAAAACCTTCACTTATCTTCACTAGTGGGGGAGGAAGAAAAAAAACCCACATAACAATCTCCATCCTCCTCGACGCTGACCTAAGACAACTCCAGCCATCGCCAAGTTTCTTCTCACCTTTCCCCGTGTCACTGTAACCGCCGAAGCCTTCTTCTTGCACCTCTGGGGAGCCCTCCACAGCGCCGCTGCCACCCTTTCTTCCTTCCCACGAACCTGAGCATCATCAGAAGACCATCACATTTAGCCTTAAGCATGGTGTCAACATGTTTGCGAGCTGCAATTTGCATCCGTGATCCTCTCGACCTTTTTTAAATAGCATTTAGCTTGAGCCGATTGCCAAAATCGAAGACCCTGGAATGGAGCTACCGCTGCTTCTACCATTGTGATGTGTAGTCACTTCATATAGAAGACTTGCAGAAGACGAGCATTAAGTACATATCTTTGTAATATGTGCTTCTAAATTTATATCAAATCAATGACATATTTCAGCAGATCTCTCTTTTATTGACACATCTTTATTGATAAAAATTTGTCAGGATTTGTAGGCATCTCACTATTTTTTTTCAAATCAATCTATATATCAACGACATTCATGGTTTATAAATCTTCGGTATATTTTATAAGATAATCACAATTGATACAATTACCTGAAAGAACTTTAAGGCTATGCCATCATAAGGTGCTGCTAAATGGAAGAATCTTATCAACGTCCATGAATGATAAATCATAGATGGAACTACAGATTGAAAAAATTGGGTGCTATCGTATAGTTTTGTATCGGCTAAGTTTAAGTTCATGAGTTGGAGATAAGGAGACTCGAACCGCTGACATCAGCCACAAGACCTGGCAGCTAGGCCCTTCTTGATTTGTTCCAAATCATAGATAAAACGATTTTGCTTTATTTGAAATAATAAATATTTGGTCGGGGCTTGTTGTTGAAACAACAGTCCGAAGACAGACTATTTCCCTATCTATGTTATAGAATGAAATGATAATGGTTATGAGTTCACGTTCTCATCATCCTTCATAAAATCAAGTCCACCACGAAGACATTCATAAACCGCTCTACCATAGGAGTCAATACATTTAAATTTCTCAATAACTTTTGACAAATTAAGCAAGCAGTTACTTGTCGATAATTTGCGATGAATTAGTGAGCAGTGACTTGTCCATAGCTTTTGACGAATTAGCGAGTAGCAGCTTATTGATAGCTTTCGACAAATTAGCAACTAGCAGCTTGTCGATGACTTTCGACTAATTAGTGACCAGCAGCTTGTCGATAACTTTCGACAAATTAACGATCAGCAACTTGACGATAACTTACGACGAATTAGCAACTAGCCTTTTGGTCGACAACTTTCGACGACCATAAGCTTATCGATAACTTTTGACGAATTAGCGACCAATATTTTAGCTGATAACTTTCGACGAATTAGTGGTTTACATTTTGACAAACTAGCGACAAGGATCATTCGAAATTTGTCAATGATTTTCGATGAATTATGGGCAACCTATTTGTCTATAAGTTTTGATAAACTAGTGACCACACGTTGGTCGGTAATTAGAACAAACTTTCGACAAAGTACCGGTGCAAATGTTGGTCGTTAACTTCCGTTTGCACTTTTTGTCGATATTGGCTCGATAATTACTTTCGGGAAGCACTTTTCCATCGATGCTTCTTTGGTCGATAATTATGTCGATATTCATGATTTCTAACACTCTTTCAACTACTTATCTTCCAACTCTTGTATCGGTAAGAGACAATTTTCTTGTAACATAAATACTATATGAGTCGGGTTATGTCTTTTGAACTCGATAAATTGGTCACGAGTTGAGTATTTTCTTCCAGTCTCGAGTTTAATTGACCATGAATTCCACACCCGAGCCTGGAGCAGTGTGAGCTCACGTGAAATCTGCTCTAATACCGTGTAAAATTTTAACTATGATTACAAGAGGTTGGTTATATGTACAACCCAAAAGTTTAAGCTAATAGGTTTGTGGTATACACTATCTTATAAATTAGGTTTGAACTCAATAACAGGTTAATTACACTGGCGATACAAAGGTGACACACTTTTCAAAAGTTTTATACCAAAATGCGACAAAAAAGAGATTTGTAGCAACATAAAATATTTTGAAAATGCTTTGTGTCGCTGGTGTAATTAACCCATTCACTATCCAATGTGGAATTTAACTCTCAACCAAGCCAAACCCGATATCTCTATTTAAGGAGATCAAGTTCTGAATCATTTGAATCAATTTATGTAGGTATACTTACCTCTGAAGTATATAATAAACCAGCAGACTATATCTCACAGAGATTGGTGGGAAATACTTAGCCATAAAATGTCACAATCAAAGTGGATTGGTTAGGGTGGTAGGGCGCCTCTTTCCCTTAAGCAAGGTCTTGGGTTCGGGCCTTGTGAATGAATAAAATTCACATTGGGAGAGTTTTACCCCTAATGGGCCTTCTCGGCTCGAACTGGATTAGTCAGTGTCCATTGGGCTTCTGGATACTAGTGGTTAGACCAAAAAAAAAATGCCAACACAACATAGGCGAATTTCTTGCATATAACGAGTATACTACGTGGTGGCATTGATACAGTGTTACAAATAAATAAAATTTAATTATTTCTAGGGTTTGATTGGTGTTTTCTCATGTCACGTGGCGAGATAGGATCACTTAGAATTACTCACATCAGCTTCACCACATGATATATCATTTACACAGAACAGTCTCTCTTACAGTTAACACAAGATCCCTCATAACAACACAAATAACCATAAATCAATATTTTTGAAATTGACATAAAACTTACACGAGTTCACCATATCGTAAAAATTGTTAAAAAAATCACTTCATAACTAACCTTAACATATCGCTATCAAAGCTCAATGAATACTACCAATATGGATTATTTGAGACGATGAGACATCACTTTCCCCTAAATAAGTTATCGGGTTCGAGTTTATAAATGGAGAAAATTCATGCTAGGAGAGATTTATCACTTAGTAAGCCGACCTGACTCGAATTTAAATTGGATTTCTGGATATCATATGGGATTAAAAAAAAACTCAATGAATCATCAATTTCATCATCCCCTTTGAAAGAAAATCTTCCAATAACTCCAGCCAATTTCAATGCTTCATAAACCAAACTCCCTGCCAAAACCACAGAAGTATTTCCCTAAATTTTCTCCTTCTGTAATCTCTCTAGTCTCTCTCTATGTGCGGAGAAAGTCTTGTGTAATAGGCATACCACGTGACAGTGCCTACATGGTGCCCTAACCAATTGAATCAAGCCAAATGTTTGGGAATTTATTATAAAATCTAAAAGGAAAAAAAATCTTGATTTAATTGATTGGAACACCACGTAAATACTGTCACATGGTGTACCCATTACACACAAAACTCTCTCCTACGTGTGAGGTTCACTCTCATCACCCTCATTTATTCTAGACTTGAAACCGGCATCGATATGTAATAACATAGCAATGTGCTGGTAAGGAAATGCTATGTTGAAAAAAGAGCATCAGTCCGCCTAGCTTGAACTAAATTAATCAGTACCCATTTGACTTTTTAATACCCGTGTACAGACCAAAAAAATGAATTATTTTGTCATAATAAGAAGTTTAACCTTAACAATTGTCGATCTATGCTATGGTCGAACTTCTTGAGCTGCCTTCAAGACCATTTCCCGAGCATCAACGAACACACAGATGTACAGGACACAGAACTAGTAGTGACCCGCCAGATAAGCTCCATTCTAGGCTCCAGGATAGGTTGTCTGCTTTACATTTTATGGGAATTCAAATCAGGTTATTTAACTTGTACAGATATAATTTCACTGCTGAAGAATTAAATAGTGCTTATCAGTGTGTCAATCTAACAGTCCATATATGCAATTGGCGACACACACACTCACACAAGCCAAGCTATCTATAGAAAATCAATACAAAACAATTTATTAATGGTTGTATGCCTTGTTTCATCAAATAAGATTTCGCGTTTAAATTTTGTTAATTGAGAAAGTCCTTGATTAGTGAAACTTTTCCCCTAGTAAACTGATTTAGTTCGAATATTGTTTAATTAAGATCTATTGGATTTTTTTAATTAGAACTGATGGTGTACATAAAAAAGGAACAATTGCTAGACACAAATATATCTCCCATCCAGTGATGTATTTAGGGGTGTGCAGGAGGCAACCATCCCTTCTAAACTTGGGCATATCCATAAGATCTTATATAAAATTTGCTCATTCATCTACATTTTTACTAGATAATGTTATTTCGTCTCCCCGAAATCCATCATTTATCTCTTTCTTCAATTTTGCCATCCTTAACTTAGTTTTCTAGATCTATCCCAACTCCCATCGCGTCCCATATTGCCTCATCTTGCATATCATCCATACCATATATTGCAGCTAGCTCAGTGTTACGGTTCGAAAAATATACTCTTCGTCGTAGGGGTCCCCATATGTGGGGAAGTTACCTCTATATATAATAGTCATATTAATTTACTGTTATTTGGCAGTTGTAACCGTCTGTAACCGCCTCAGTAACTGTTCCCACCTACGATGATTTTGAATTTTTGGGGCCAGTTAGGCCTTCAGGCTGCCTCTAGGCTTTGGGCCTTTGGCCCATGGCCTAAAATTTGCCCCCCGGCCCCTACACTACCCGTAGGATCGGTGAAGGGGGTATAATGTCTTTTTTATATTGCAACTTCTTGAAAACGGTCGTGATCTTCCTTCTTCTTGAGTGTGCACTAAGGGGTGATAGACGAGGAGTCATACCGCTGCGTTTGGGATCTAGATTTCAATTTGCTTTACAGCCTTTGGCTAGCTTTTGCAGCCTCGTTCGCTTCGCAACCTTTGGCTGGTACCATTGTAGTTGTAGTCGTAAGTTGCAGAGTTGATGTCATTACTTGAAGATATATCTCACTGATATATGAAACTCTTGCCCCCCATTCTCATAGTCCTAGAGATCGTAGGCGTTTGCCTATATTTTTAGGAGACTGCAAACTATTTATTGTTTTGTTGCTACCTGATGATTGATCACACTTCATTCTGTGTCTTAGCGCACATGGAAGTGCTATCAGTTAAAGAGTCGCCTTCAACCTTTGTTTATAGACGTCCCCTCAGCTTAGGGTCTTTTACCCTTTTGTGAGGTCTTGGCCTTTAGTTGGCATTCGTAACTTTCAATTAGCTTTCACAGCTCGTATCTTTCAACGGGTCTTTGGGGCGTATAGGCATCAACTGACTTTCATAACTTACAGCCTTAGCCTTTACCGACATCCGTGGCTTACATATTGCAACTAACCTTCGTGGCTTGCAGCCTTCAGCTTCTTTCGACAGCCGTTGTGACCTTGGTTAATTAACCTTTAATTAGCATTGAACCTTTGTAATTTTTAATTGATACTTTATTGCATAGATCTTGCATTGAGTTGATACGAGAGTTTTCTTCTTGAGTTTTTCCTTGTATATTTTGAAGGTCAAATATGGTTGTAGAACACTTGTTCCCCACTCTTGCAGTGTGTATGGACTGCGAGAGTATATCATTGTGCGTAGGGTCTTTGAAGATGAACAGGTTGCAGCGCTGAAGATTCAATTGTCAGAGGTTAAAGTGCAGAAGAAGTCCTGGAAGCAGAAATGGAGCTCATGCATGGAAGGTAGCAGAGCCCTAGATTTGTAGTTGCAAGTTGAGAAGATGGAAGTCGAAGACTCGAAGTCCCGCCTGGAGGTTGCTGAAAGGAACCTGTTGAAGGCAAAGGCTGACTAGGAGCGACAGCTGAAGGAAGCACTTGCTCAAGCCAAGGAGGATCTCTGTAAGAAGACCCAAGAAGTTGATGTCGCCCTTTCGGAGGAGGATAAAAGCTGAAGCCGAGTTCAAGTCCTCGAAGGAGTTTCAGCAGTTTCTTGCCATTCGGGGCAAAGATGCAATGATCGTAATATTGTCCAAGCTTTTAGCTGAGATCCAGAATTTCTTCCTTGGTTTCCCCGTTGATAGGGTTGAAGGTCTTAAGCTGCTACGCCTTTAGGAGACTGTGGAGTTGGCAACTGCTCCTGTTGATGCTCCAACTCTTCCCCTACTCCTAGTGACGTTGTTGTAGAACCTACTATGAAAGAGGCGGATTCTCATATTGTAATGAAGTAATAGTGTTATCCAGATCATCCGACTGTCATGGTGTTGAGCTTTTACAGTTTTAGTATGTGGTCTTGACATTTTGTTTACGCTAGCTTTTATTATATTTGTCTGTTGCGGATTGTAGTGTTTACAAAAAATGAGCCAGGAGAGTGCTTGTGTGCCTGTCTAATTTTTGCAGTGAAATTGATGCTCACACATGGAGCGTGTGAGTAGGCTTATGGGAGCGTCCTTATATGTAAATAACCCTGCGGGATGCGTCTCTATTATGGGAGGGTTGCCGCGTTGGGGGATCTGTAAGGTGGAGATACATCCTGATAGGCGTTGTATGCCGCCACAAAGCTGACGGTTGTTCAACGCTCAATAATTGAGGAACACCGCCATAAAAAATGCATGTGGGGAGACGTCTCAGTATGGTGAGGGGTGCAGCCGTCAGGCGTGGGTCAGATCTCCGCAGAGCATCGAGGCAAAGGCTTGCTATTTGCGCATTGGAGGACATCTACGTTGGGATGCAGCTCTGCAACGATCTTGTAGGGTCTCGCTCTGTGAACTGATGGTGTCGCAGGACATAGTCTCCTGTTGTGAAATGCCTATGCTTGACTCTCGTTTTCCTTGCCTCATAGCAAAGTTCTTAGCATAGCGAAGGTGTTAGCGTTGATTCGTGGTGATCTTTGTACCTTGTCTAGTAGCAAAGGTCTTAGTGCCGCTCCGTGGCGGTTTTTGTGCCTCGCGTCGTAGCAGAGGTCTTAGCGTAGCAAAGGAGTTATGCCACTTCGTGACGGGCTTTAATCTCGTGAATTTTGGCTTCATATAGTTCATACGCATTACTAATGCTATAGCTTTGTGTGCCGCATCATCCCTTTTGTTGTGACTCTTTAGACTTTAAGACTCGTAGGGTTGTATGTCGATTTTGATCTTTTGTTGTAATTCCTCAAGCTCTGAGACTTGTAGGTGAATTTTCCTTGTGGCCTCATCTTTGTGTTGACTCGCATGGCATGACATTTTCATCTCATTTGTCAAGGCCTCTACTTTGTGTTGCCTCCACTTTGTGTTGACTAGCACATGCCCCTACTCTCGTGGTCCGTAACTTTTCTAAGGAGGAGCCAGGAGAGTATGTGCGTAACTTTGCCTAGTTTTTACTTTGAAATCGATGCTCGCGTATGGAGCGTATGAGTAGGCTTATGGGAGCATCCTTATATGGAAATAACCCATCGGGGATGCATCTCTTTATGGGAGGTTGCCACTGTCAGGGGGGTTCGCTAGGTGGGGATGCGTCGCTATCAAAGATATGCGGGATGCCACCACCAAGCTGACGAATATTGAATGCTCGAGAACCGCGGTATATCGTCGTGAAATTGCCTGCGGGATACATCTCAACATGGTGAGGGATGCCGCTGTTAGGGGTGGGTCAGATCTCCGCGGAGCGTAGAGGCAAAGGTTACCGACGGAGAGAAGTCATATCAAACATAATCCCATAAGGCATAAGGTAATGATATTGCAAGAAGGAGTGAGCTGACATTGGAGGTGGGTTGACACAAATTCTATGATTGCTTCAATGGTTTTATCATCTGTGGCTGTGTTACCGCTTTGTACCAAGGTATTCGTGCCGCTTCGTCATAGTCTCCGCCTAATAGCAAAGGTGTCAGCGCCGATTCATGGAGGTCTGTGTGCCTTGCATCGTAGTATAGGTCTTAGCATCACTTGTGTCGGTTTCAATGCCTCCCATCATAGTAGAGGGCTTAGCGCCGCTTTGTGGCTGTTTTGGTGCCTCGCATCGTAGCAGAGGGCTTAGTGCCGCTCCTTGGCAATTTTTTTGTGTCGCATCATAGCAGAGGACTTAGCTTAGCAAAGATGTTAGCACCAGTTCGTGGTAGTCTTTGTACCTCGCCTTGTAGCTCTCATAGCAAAGGTCTTAATGTAGCAAAGGTGTTAGCACTACTTCGTGGCAGTCTTTGTGCATGCGGGCTTTTAACCTTGCGGATCATTGATTAGTATGTTCAAAGTTCTTAGTGTCGCTACACTGTCTATAGGTTGATTTTTCCTCTGTGACTTGAAGGTTGCGCTCCATATTTCATAGCACTTTTTCTTTTGCGACCGGAAGGATGCATTTCATGGCCTATAGGTTGACTTTCCCTTTGCGACTATGAAGGCTGCACTTTATGATGCGTAGGCTGATTGTTCCCTCTGCGACCATGAAGGCGACGCTTCATGGTGCGTAGGCTGATTGTTCCCTCCGTGACCATGAAGGCGACGCTTCGTGGTGTGTAGGCTGATTTTTCCCTATGCGACCGTGAAGGCAACGCTTCATGGTGCATAAGCTGCTTTGTGGTGCGTAGGCTGATTTTTCCCTTTGCGGGTTTTTACGCCATTTCTCCTCAATGATTGAACGAAGCTGACATGGGCATTCTTTGACGCTTTCCTCCTTGTTTAATCGAGCAACCTTCCAAATGAATGGGAGAGTTTCAAACTTTTGAATAACAATAGTCATGGCAATTCAAAGAATGAACCATGCAAATTATTATGAGTTCAATGATATTATTCATCATATTCTAGTATTTATGCTAGATAATCACAATGAAAATTTTAAAGCGAAAGACATTTTCCTTGCATAGATTGAAATGAAGAGATGATTTAAATTAAAGCAAACCGTCGAGTTTGAGGCGACATGGATCGGTTCAACAAACTCCGATTCGTGATTTCATTTTCTTGTGGTGGTGGTGGTCACTTCCACTTGCGGTAGCGGCAGTTACTTCCATCTTCGATGGCGACGGTTACTTGTACTGGCAGTGGTTACTTCTGCTTGCAGCGGCGGCAGTTGCTTCCGCCTGCAGCATCTGCAGCTACTTCCACTTCGCACGCTCTTTTCATGATTTTTACACAATCTTTTTCTGGAGTTCCTGTCTTGCACCATCTTCCTTTTCATCATTATTTCATTGATTATCCGGATTGTGATCGAGCAATCTCTCCATAATGCAACAAACCGCCAAAACCCGGATCACGGGCTACGAATTGAGTCACCTCGAGATGGTGCCGACCATCCGCTGCTCCTCCATGGTTTGTTGGTGTATGCATGGATTGTGATGGATGATTTTCTTTGAATGGCCGATTTCCATCCCCGAGACAATGATGACCATCCACGTTTCCATCATATCATCACATGGCCGATCTTCGGCTACGTGACCCAATGCCGGTGCCGACCAGCCGCCGCTTCTACTTTGTGTCATCACACGACCTTTCCCTGGATTCCCACGTGCAATTGGCAGTCCCATCCTGTTTGCAATTTGTTGCATTTTCTTGCTCCATGTCTGTTATCTGCCCCTCTCATTTTCGGTGCCGATCACCTCTCATGGCCATGTATTGGCGTCAATCTCCTTCTCATGTTGTGGATGGTTGTCATTAGCCACTCCAAATTTCTTCATCTTCTCACTTTAATTCGTGCTCGAACGGGATGATTGATGGAGTGGCTCATGAATCTTGCGATGTAATTCTCAGATCTTCTCATTTCTCGACGATAGCATGCTCTTAGAAACTCCAGGATGATGGAGAAAACACAGCCTTTCGTATCGGTGTTCTCACAGACAGCGCCAAATGTTACGGTTAGAAAAATCTGCTCTTCCCCGTAGGGGTCCCCGTATGTGGGGAAGTTACCTCTATATATAATAGTCATATTAACTTACTGTTATTTGACCGTTGTAACTGTCTGTAACCACCTCAATAATTGTTCCCGCCTACGATGATTTTGAATTTTCGAGGCCAGTTAGGCCTTCGGGCTGCCTCTAGACTTTGGGCCTTTGGCCCATGGCCTAACACTCAGCTTTGTTTTCTTCAAATTCCAAAACTAATTCTCCTCTCTCGCAAACAAAAACCCTATTACTCTCGGTCCTTCACATGGAGGAAAACCATAACAACTTCCCCCGGGGGTGGGATAAGTCTGAGATCCTGAGGACTGAAACTGGTTGAAGGGATGTGTTGTATGTCAAAGCATTAACATTCCATGCGTATGCACGCACAGGAAAGCTGATGATATCAATGATTATCATGTCCACTCTCTCTTCTTAAGAACTAGCCATAAAGATGAACTAGGATAAATGCATGAGTCACATTTTCACGTTTATCTGTACCAGCGTGCCCTGATTTACATTGTCAGCTCTTGTAGAAAGTCTTGTGTCATACATATCATGTAATAGTGCTAATATGATGTCACAAATTGATAGGATTCAATTAGTTCTTTTTTTTTGTTTTTAGGATTTTATTCAAAAAATCTTACAATGACTGAATTTTAGACACCCCATGAGCACTGTTACATGGTGTACTTGTTCTACATAACACTTCTCCAACTCTTAGGTTCGAATACTGTAAGCTAAGAAAACATTATATTATTTTTAATAATTTTTAATAATTGTTTATAAATATTTCTATAATCTCTTAGATTTTTTAAATTTTTTCCTAAACTTTTCACTTTTTTAACTTTTTTGAATTTTAAACTCTTTTACATTTTTATTTCATTAAATGTATTATGTAAACGTGCCACATCAGCACTATGTAGATGCGGCTGCCACGTCAAATTGCTATGTCAACGGCATTTAACGTCGTTAATTAAAAGTTAATGATTCGTACTATCGTGGAACGGTTTTGAAAAAAATGCACTAAAATGAAACAAAATAAAGAAATGTATCAAAGCAAAACATCTGCAAAAGGAAATATATCACCCTTGCAATTTTCCCCGTATAGAGCTCCATTTCCAATAGGCTAACTCAATTTGGACCTAAATTAATCATCAAGGTTCATTAAACTTTTAGATCTCACGGAATGTGGATAAAAATATTAAAAAATAGCTAAATAGTCTATAAAAACAAATGATTTTTTTAAATTTCCTATATTGTCACTTATTTTATTAATGGCCTAGAAAATCATGATTTTTGCTCCGTTTTTTCTGTTTTATCACCAGTCGATTTTTCTATTATAACACTGCCAAAATTGTTTACGTGACATCCTACAAGGCATTATAAGACACGTGTCAATACAGATAGGTACAGCATGGCAATTTTGCTGACGTGACATTCAAAATTTAAAAAGTACTTTAAAATTTTGAAAAAATTAGGAAAAATGTTTAAAAATTTAGAAAAATAGGAAAAAAAATTAAAAATAATTTTTTAAAAATTTATAAAAATCCTAAAATTTTTATAAATTCGAAATTTATTAGAAAATTTCAAAAATTCATAAAAATTTAGAAAATTTAGAAATACTTTTTAAAAATTAGATTATTTAGAAAAATTAAAATTATCTAGAAAATTTTTTAAAAACTAAAATATTATCAAAATCAAACTATAAAGTATAAAAATATTGATACACTTAAATTGAAATGATAGACCAAAATGTTCAGCTAATAATGAAGCATACCACAAGCTGCCTTGTCTTTTGGATTTTTTTGGATTGATGAGTTATGGGAGTAATAAAGGAGATAATTATGGAGGGGAAGGTTGTGAATGGGTGACATAAGGATAGATCGGGTTAGGAATAAAACTAGATAAATTTGTGAACCTAAAGAACTATAATTCATTGAATTCTTGATTAATTACTTCCGTGCTCTTTGCTTTCTTTAATAGTTCTCTTTAATTTCTCTCTTATTTAATTCAAATTGGTTTGGTTTAGAATTATTACTATACGTTTAGTGATTAGTGAAATTGATACTTTTGAGTCTTCGTGAGAATGATATCTTAATCATCAATATATTACTTGCCTGCGATACGTATACTTGTGTACCTAATTTCAGATTTATTACAACAGTCGTCCTCCCTGTCGGCACTATCTTGCCATCATCAGTCTCATATTGTTGTTGTCATGATAGAGGGTAACGGACCATCAATTTGAATCTCTCAAAAAATTTGCCCAGTCTGACATTCATTGAGAATTCCATCCTATCGAGCCTCTAGTGCATCTATAACTGTAAGTCCTCTAATATCGTATGCACATGGTTTCACATTTTCTCTAACTGTACCTCCTAGGCCCTGGAGGAATTAAAGCTCAAGCCTTTTGATGATCTTATCAAGCTCTTTGATCCCTTGTGCCTTAACCTGATTAGGTTCTCCAATCCATGTCCCTCGCCCCTTCCTTTCAATGTGGATGCATGTGTGGATCTAAAGAATTTATCCAAATAAGTGAAATTCAAGGTAAGAGTAAAAATTACGAGTACAATATAATAAAATATGATAACTCAATAAAAAAAAGATAAAATTAAGTAAAATTTATATTATATTTCTCAAATTTAAGAGGAAGTACCTTCATATATAAGTATAGAGTGGACGTGGCCATGATCCATCCTCGCCAAGGAGTGCATTAAGAAACAAGCCATTGGTAATGGCCGATGCATCTAAAATGCTATTTATATTGGAGTTTAGCTAGGGCAGTTGCATCGACACTGGAGCCTTACCGATGAGGTAGGACCAATAGAAAGTTGCATGCAGACTCGAGCAAAA
>JAOYND010177816.1:0-18372 GCA_025802135.1 Lagerstroemia fauriei | reverse complement strand
CTACTATATTATATAATCCAATTGCATATTTTTAAATTAGCTTTTATTTTATTTATGAATATGTAAATTATGAAAATTTTATTTATTTAATAATAATCATTCTATTAGGTATAATATACTGTTGGAATGCACGCCCGATGTTGATGCCGGAATTTTGAGTGCGACCACAGCGGAAAAACTGAGAAGTAAGAGAGAAACGCGAACACCGGATATACGTGGAAAAACCCTCAACTTAGAGGGAACAACCACGGACAAAACAGAAGATTCCACTAGATCAAACTAGGAGATTACAGTATTCAGGGATACCATCCATCCCAAGCCCCATTACAAATCCCACTCAGAAAAGAGTCACAACTCGATCTCTCAATTTCTCATGCCCTCACGCTTCCGAGAAGTTTATCAGAAAGATCTCTCAGCAGACTCTCTCACCTGGGCCCCAAGGCCCTCGGGGATTAACGGCACTGAGGCACATCTTCACAACTCGCACAAGACCTTATTTATAGATACAAGACCATATCCTATTTGATATCCTAGAAAATATCATCTATATATTTTCTAAATCAAACAGATTACAAGATCTATGACATCCTATTCAAACGAGGAAACAATATCCACAAAATCTCCCAAATATCTACCAAGATTTTGTCCAGGATATTCCGCGCTTCCAACCGCGATCTCGACCGTTGATCGTTGTTCGCACATATCTCGTATTTTGAGTCTGATCTCCAACTCGTTCTTCAGGTCTTCCAATCTTCGAGTTCCGGCTTATGCCGAGACATCCCAACATATACGGATAGGAAATAAAGAGAAGCAAATAGCCACATAACTCCCACGATAAGGATGAGCTCATAATCAATCATTAAATTATAAGTTAAAATACTATACCACTACACTAAGATCACATCCTCTATCAACCTGTTCCAACTTACTATTTCAAAGCCAACTTTCAAACTCCCGCCTAGTTGTCTACTGTTTGCTCTATAATTCTCCGATTTCTTGCACCTAAAACAACTCCCGGTAGTATCTTATTCATATAAAACACAATATTTCACTCCCCAATTAAAATGATATGCAATTATCCTCTAACTATATGAAAAGTGATCTAAAACTCGGATATCTAAGTCGGGAATGGGTCAATAAATCATGCAAATTGTAATATCAACACACCCCAAAACCTAGACTTTTGCTCGTCTCGGGGCAAAGATTAAGAATACGCAATCAAAAGATCAAACCAAGTCGGTCCTAAAATGTTCTCAGGAATGGCTTCTTACTCGTCACACAATCTTCACTTCGAATGCTTCTACCTTAGGATGTTAAATTTTCACAAAAATTCAGCCCTCACCCGTGCGGTGTTAGTACAAAACACTCTTACAATAGTTTAAGCACTGAATCAATAGCTCGATTGATCAAGCATACAATCAAAAGACTTGAACTCTTACCTAGACATTGCGCTTGACAATTCTGCTCGTTTCTTTTCACTCTTTTCTTTCTTTGGTGGTGCACGACTCTAGGTGTCATGTCCAAGAGCTAGACCCGTGTAGCGAGGAATCGATCAATGGCTCCCGTCCTAGTTGGTCCAAGGCATTAGGTTTTAAGATAACCCTACGGATCTATTCTCGAGTTTCGCCAATTGGACTATTTTTTCCACCACGAGCACATGCCGGGCCGTATTGCATATGCTTTCGCACTTAAATTCCGCTCAAGCCCGTACAGTGGTGCTCAGAGCCTTGGCTCATCTTTCCATTAAGCTCACAAATATGCACTTCATATGATTTTTTTTTACTAGCTCATGCATAAGACTATTATTATTATTTTTGAATTTTTGAATTTTCTATTTCTCTCTTTTTTGCCTTTAGTAGGATATCTAGGTTCATGTTCTTGCCCATTATCATGTGAGCCATACAACCAAACCATTTCAAGGGAAATTTTAAGCTATACCTAAAACAATAGTGTCGTGAAAATATTGAGTTTTGGGCATCAACATATTTCTAAAACACGTCCTAAGCTCGTTGCAATCTCAAATTCAATCATGTTCCGAATTTTCAGCCATTAGTAGTCATCATGGAACAAGGACCAACAAGTTTTTCAAAAAGATTTTTGCATGTTCTTAATAAGAGAAATCACACCATGCAACCTTGAGGTACCTATGCATATGCAACTACTATATAAATGCAAGCCTAATTCTAAAACATAGACCAAAGTGCACGAGAAAATCAACAACTAAATAAAGCAATCACACAATCAAGGCATATGTTCACACCCCCCCAAACCTAAACAAAGCATTGTCCTCAATGTAAAGCAAGAGTAGGAGAGGAAACTTGCCTTGTTTATGTGAAGATCGAAGTTCATTCTTCGGGGGAAATGTTCCCTCC
This sequence comes from Lagerstroemia fauriei, assembly GCA_025802135.1. Classification (NCBI taxonomy): domain Eukaryota; kingdom Viridiplantae; phylum Streptophyta; class Magnoliopsida; order Myrtales; family Lythraceae; genus Lagerstroemia; species Lagerstroemia fauriei. The sequence goes on along the minus strand of JAOYND010177816.1, from coordinate 16,000 downwards.
CCCCTCTTGGGCTTCTTAATCACTTGTGGAAGGTGGGGATGGGTAGTGTTCCACCGGGATTCTGAGCTTATCAGTGATTTGTTCTTGGCTCCTTGCATGAGTGCTGCAAGACTTTGCAAGGAATCGAGTCCACTTCTTTTGCCGCTTTTCCATCCTTTGGTTGCATCGTGCTTCTCTCATGATGACTGGTCGTAAGTCACTCATGTCCTCCTCGGGTCTTCCACGGGTTGTGGATCCTCTTGTGGCTCTTGTCGTGGTGCCGGTGGTACTAGTCTATCCCTTTGCAGTTTGCATCATTTGTCTCATGATTGAGGCTCCGATGGGATCTTTTGGCTTAAACATGTCGGCATTGCTTTGAGGTCAGTGAAGGTGCGTTCGCATTGCTCTGTCCATTGGAACGCACCGCTTGTCTTTAAAGCCTTGAAGAACGGAAGACATTTCTCGCCTGGTAGGCAGAGAAATGAGTTTAGGGAGTATAGCTTTTATCAGAGTATGAATGAAAGTAGTTGGTAAGCACCTGCTTCGGATAAGAATCGGTTTAGGGAGGCCAAACGACCTGTAAGCCTTTGTACTTCTTTGATTGTGCGAGGCAACGACATTTCTGCGATGGCTTGAATCTTTTCTGGGTTTGCTTCGATACCTCGCTGCGTAAGCATAAAGCCAAGGAATTTTCCAGAAGTGACTCCGAAAGTGCACTTTTGAGGATTTAACTTCATCTGATACTTTCTGAGGACCTGAGGAAGGTGAAGTAGGTGAAGGAATGCTTATTGGCATTCTGAAGCCTTGTAGCATGCATGAAACATATTATAGCGATACTACCTGAAAAGCTTCGCAGAGATCTGCGAGATGGTCTTCTGGTTTGGTTGACTTGACAATCATGTCGTCAACATAAGCTTCCACGGTTTTTGAAAGCTGATCTTTGAACATGCAATTGACTAAGCGTTGATAAGTGGTGCCCGCATTCTGAAGTCCGAATGGCATGACATGATAGCAGAATACTTCATGATCTGCATGGAAAGCGGTTTTATCTTTATCACTTGGGTGCATATGGATCTGGTTGTAACCTGAATAAGCATCCATGAAGCTGAGAAGTGCATTTCCTGTCGTGGAGTCCATGAGCTGATCAGTGAGAGGCAAAGGATAAGAGTCCTTTGGGCAGGATTTGTTGAGATCTGTGTATTCAATGCACATCCGGCATTTGCCATTTGATTTTTTGACCAAAACAACGTTGGCTACCCAGGTCTAAAAGCGGGCCTCTCGATAAATCCAGCTTTTCGCAGTTTGGCTACTTCTTCATGTACTGCAGCTTTTCTTTTGGCGCTCATAGGGCGTCTGTGCTGGGCGACTGGCTTCGACCCTGTAAGGATGTTAAGATGATGGCAAATTATATTTGGGTCTATACCTTTCATGTCTGAGGGCTTCCATGCGAAAATATCAATGTGTTCCCATAGCAGATCAACTAGGTGATGCATGAGGTTGTCGTCGATTTTGGTACCCACTTTCACCGCCTTTCTCGGGGTTAAAGTGATGCTGCATAGATCATCGACTGAAATTGGCCTAGCTCCTTCTTCTTGGGGATCATGATCGATGCTCATAGACTGTGTTGCAAGTCTATGTTCCTTTAAATGAAGGTTGTGGCACTGCTTCGCCATAATCTGATCTCCCAATACTTCACCAATATCGTTCGGGGTTTCGAACTTCATTTGTTGATGGTATGGCCTTGAGTGCGTTTAAAGTGGGCGTCTCAAGATGACATTGTACGAGAGGGGCAAATCAACCACCAAAAATTCAACCAGAGTCGAAATTATTTGTGGTTCAGTACCAATCGTCAGGCCGAGTTGGATGGCCCCCAAGGGTAAACTGTTCCACCTGCAAATCCAGCGACGGGAGAATCCACTGGTCGTAGATCTTTGGCGGTGACGTTCATTTTCCTGCAGGATTCCTAAAAAATGATATCAGCAGAGCTTCCAATATCGATGAGGTTTCTACATACCCAGTATCCTTGAATGTTGGCGAAGATGACCAAGGCCTTGTCATGCGGACCACCTGAAAGATGGTTTGTGTCTTCTTCTGTAAAAGTAATAGTCGCTGCTTTGTATCACGAGGTCTCTTGGATGGTCCCCCAAGGATGACATTTACTATGCGTCTATCGTATTGGTCTTTGTCATATTCAGTGGTTCCTCGCCGTCGAGGTTCCGCGTTCCTAGCTCGACGACGGTTGCGGTAGGGCGTAGTACTCCTATTGCGATGCTTGTCACCTGCTCCTCGCTCCCTGGGGCTAGTCTAGCCACGAGGGCTGCTGGATCTACTTCGAGATCGATATGGCGGGCTTCGTGACCTACCAGATGTGCCTGTGTACCAAGCCCGCTGTTCTCCTTTAATATAATGCCCGAGGTGTCCTACACGCACCAACTTTTCGATTTCATTTTTTAAGGCTTGACACTCATCCGTGTCGTGCCCGAGTACGGAGTGGTATCTGCAATAACGGTCAGCATGCCGTCCCATAATCGGCTTTCGTGGATGCAATGGTCGTAGAATATCTTTCTGCTGCAACTTGGTGAGGATGATCGAACGAGGAACCAAGAGGGGAGTGTATCCATCACATCTTTCTTTTCCTGACTTAGGAGTTTCTTTAGCATTCTTCTTGTCTGCTGCAACGAACGACTGAGAGTCAACCTTAGACCTACCCCACTTCGACTCTTCAATGGTGATATATCGCTATACCCTTGTCGCCAAGTCTGGGAAGGTTGAAGGGGGATCAATAATTATGCTATTTGCCAGTTTATCGTTACGTAGCCCTCTTTGGAATGCCTCCATTTTCTTAGTTTGGGTGAGTTCTTTGACTTCTGCAGTGGTGGTTAGGAACCGATCGTACCATTGCCGCAGCGACTCATCGTCCTTCTGCTCCAAAACGAAAATTTCCATTGGAGCTTTTTTCCCTCACCTTGACCCTATGAGCCGATCAATCAATTTCTCTTCAATTGGTCGAAATGAGTTATGGAGCCTGGTTCCAAAGAGTTGAAACAATCTGCTGTGAAACCTGTGAGAGTTCCTGGGAATAGTAGGCATTGGCCTTCTTTAGAAACACCACGTCCTATGAGGGATAAAGTATGCTTCTGAACGTGATCTACTAGGTCACTTTTTCCATCATATGATGGAATTTGTGGAACTACAAACTTATGGGGCAAAACTGCTGAGAGGATGTTCTTCGCTAGGGGGTTGGCCACCTTATCGTCTTTCAACGGCAGACCATGGGCCTTTCAGTTTTTAGCATCCAAAACTTTTGAAACTTGTTCTGCGATCATCTTCTGCATGTCTTCCTGAGAGAAGGAAGCCGGTGCAAACTGTTGTCTGGACATGGGTGGAGTGACGGGCTGAGGGGGCTTCTCAGCCTGTTGCAGCAGGACTTCTTCCACGTCAGCGGACGATCGCCACATCCTGTTCACCTGGGACTGCATCACGTCGTGCCCCTTTTTGTCTTCGAAGCCCCTACATCCTCTTCCTCAAAATTCTTTTGCAGTTTTAATTCTTCTTCTTTCTTCAATCCTTCGTACATCTGGTGGGCTTTCTCAGTAATTTAGCGTTCGACTACCCGTCAAGCCTCTTCCGGGAGTGAAGTTAGAATATCTGATGCCACCGATGGTTCAGGACGTCGCTAGTCTTGAATATCTGGAGGCGATTGAGAGATGGCATCTTCCTCGCTGCCCCTTGTTTTTGCCGTTGGATCATCATCTTCCGCTGCTTCAGGGGGTCACTGTCTCGAGACGGCCGACGGCCCCGAACGCGTGCTTCGTGTTCTTACCATCGAATGACCTTTTTCCGAATTTCCAACAAATGGCGCCAAATGTTGCAAAAATCTGGAATGTGCTGTCTTCGCCTCTCCCTGCCTCTATGTAACTTCCATGCCTTTGAGCCATTGGAACCGCTGGTAACTGCCCCCGATTTCCTTGGGCTTCAACTGCCCTTCGTTTACCTTGCTCCTAGGCTCCAGAACAGCAGACCTTCTACTTCCCCAGGCTGATTAGCTGGTCCATATCGAGACGACATACCAAGGCCTGTTGTCTCGGGCTCTGACCCATAGCCTAACACTATCAAAATTGTCATGAAGATTTACGAAAAATTCCCTAGCAAAGAGCTGCTGCATAATCAGGATGTGCACAGTCTATTTCTCGGCGAGAATGGCAATTAAACAAGGGAAAATGTCGAGATAGATGTTGCTGCACTATCGGGATGTGCATAGCCTCTTCCTCAATGATAATGAAACTTAAATAAGTGGAAAATGTCGAGATAGGTGCTGCTGCACTATCGGGATGTGCATAGCCCCATTCTCAGCGAGAATGACACTTAAACAAGTGGAAAATGTCGAGATAGGTCCTGCAGCACTATCGTGATGTGCATACCCTCTTTCTCGATGAAAATGACACGTAAACAAGTGGAAAATGTCGAGATAGGTGCTGCTGCACTATCAGGATGTGCATAGCCTCTTTCTCGATGAAAATGAGGTTTGAATCAAAGAGTAATGCCAACAAATGATCAGCTGCAATATCGGTCGCTAAATTCCTATTTCCCATGGAATATCATCATTAAAACGAAAGAAAAAAAAAGAGCAAGGAGTAGCTAAATGAACAGAATTTAGCAGCCCCATTACCCGACAAGGACAACATTGAAACCGAAGGAAAAACCAAGCCACGACCAGCACATGAACTGAGCGATAATCAGCAATATTGACAGGTGGTGAATAGCTCTTATTCTAAATAAGAGTGACCTCTAAATCAATGGAAGCATCAAGCACAATGCAACAGCATGCAGTCAAAGAAACAAATGATCCAACAGAAGCAAGCAGGTGGGAAACCAACAATCAACCAATAGCAAGTCCCACAATCAATAACCCTTTTAACCTCGGCACTTCGAATACCAATATCGATGACAAGGGACTCAAATAATGTAGTTTCAACCACATCATAGCTTAGAAAAATAAATGAGGATAGTAAGGCAGTAGGCATAGAGTCAAATAAGGCTCAGTTGCATCAAGGAATATTCAGGAAATCACATCCCACCAGCCGATTAACAGACAAACCACGGGATATGTTTATACATAACAAAATTCACGTGTGAAGCAGCAAACAACAATAACTTTGATTGGCAAGAAACCATGAGGCAGTAATCGAATCAGCTAAGGCTCAATGAACGTCGTAGGGTCTAGAATAGCCTTACCGACTTACCGTAAAGGATGCACCACCCGACAAGTGGCTGTTTGTGGTGTAGGCCTGATTTGGGAAGACAAACTCGGACTGATTCGTTGTGAATCTGGAAATGATGATGCAGGGGGCTGATGCTTCTCGGTGTGGAGATTAGGGCCAGGTCCTCTGTTCCTGGTGGCGCAGGAAAGGAAGGAAGCATTGGTTGGTGGAGGCTAGTGGCTCAACAATGTCTAAATCGATGATGATCGACTCAGGGTGGCGATGACGATGCTCGGGCAGGGTCGGACGGGGTGAACGCCACCGAAGGGGAGGATAGCTCGGCGAGATGTGGGCCAAGAAGATGGTGGTGGATTCGGCTTAGCCTGAGTTTGGACTTGCCATTTACTGCAGCATCTGCGGCTGTTTAGTGCTGGTCTTTAAGGGGTTTTAACCTCCAAGTTCCAAGCTTTGTGGCTGCCCATAGTTGTTGCAGTTTTGAGATTGTTTAAGGCTTGCTTCTAACCGTTCTTTAGCATTTAACTTCGGGTTTTAGAGCTGTCATTCGCTGCATCATTTCGTGATTGCTTGAGGAATGTTTTTACTCATTCTTTAGTTGTTGACGTTCGGTTTTAGGGTTGTCTCTTGCTGTCCCATTTTGATCTTGTATGATGCACATTAGTCTCTCGTTTTAGATATTCTGTGCCTTTGCCTCCCCCATTGGAGTTTTGCAGGTTAATCCGTCAGGCGTCTTGGTTGTTTACTGCCTATTTCTAGGGTTGGGGGATTTCATTGCCTTTGAGCGCATAATGTATGGGGCGGGTAGAGGGAGAGAGAGAGACGACAAATACTTGTAATCAAAGTATAGTGGAACTCTTTACTTTTTGCACATAGGATAGGACGTGTACTGGCATGTTAGGGCACGTACCTTGATTATTGACTTTGATATTAGACCTACGATTCGAACCTCGATTAGGGTAATAATTGGACTAATTAAAATGTGCAAGCAAACGAACAACCTAGACATAGGGATGGGTACCGATCTTGGGCGTGTCGATTGGCTTGCGAGCCTTCCGAACATAGCAAGACCCCTGAACTCAAACTTTGGTTCAAGACTAACAAATATGAGCCTAGGTGATCGTATCATGCTCCCTTAGGTGAATGATAGGTTTCTGATTGACCTTAGGATTAGTCCTTAAACGATTAGTGGCGACTCCAAAAACCCAACACGATTAAAGTCCCGAGCTAGGCCTCGTGCGTGCCTACAGGCCCTGGGGCTACTACCTCAAGTCGGAGCGATTTTCATATCTGACACCCGTGCTTTTTCTCCTATGTTGAGCCTGTTAGCTCCTGCCACGGTTTCTCAGTTTAGTTGAACCTATCAGCTCCTCCCATTGATTTTAAAAAATAATTTCTCAATTGAGTTTAGCCTATCGACTCCTCCCACACTTTCTCGCCTGAGTTGAGCCTATTAGCTCCTTTCACGTGTTCTCCATTGAGTTGAGCCTATCAGCTACTCCAATTGATTTTGTAAAAATGATTTCTCGATTAAGTTGAGCCTATTGGCTCCTCTCACGCTTTCTCGATTAAATTGAGCCCATCAGCTCCTCCAATTAATTTTGCAAAAATGATTTCTCCATTGAGTCAAGCCTACTCCCACAATTCCTCCGCTGAGTTGAGCCTATCGGCTCTTCCACTTTCTTGGTTGAGTCGGACCTACCAGCTCCTCCCATTGATTTTGTTAAAATGATTTCTCGGTTGAATTAAGCTGGCTGGCTCCTACCATCCTTTGTCAGTTGAGTTGAGCCTTCTGATTCCTCCCACTAATTTTGTAAAATATGCTTTCTCAGTTGAGTTGAGCTTGCTCCTCCCATTAGTTTTGTAAAAAAATGTTTCTCGGTTGAGTTGAGCCAACCAACTCCTCCCATTCTTTCTCATATGAGTTAAGCCTTCGAACTCCTCCCATTGATTTTGTAAAACATGATTTCTCATTTGAGTTGAGCTTGCTCCTCCCATTAGTTTTGTAAAATATATTTCTTGGTTGAGTTGAGTCTAATAGCTCATCCCAAAGGAATTAGGGGTAGTTTCATCGTAATTATTGATTTCGCTCGTCTCACTAGTAAATTCATGCATTTTTCCTGACCTATCCTCAAAGGGATGTTGAATTTACTATATAAGGTTAAAGTAAATTTATATAATAGGGGTAGATTTTTGTTGGAATATATTAATTTACTTACTTATAAAGCTATTATGCTTCATAGTATGTTTATTTATTTATTTATTTACTTACATTTTCTTGCTATTTTGGATAGTAGTGATATTTAATTTCAACTATAAGGATTTACTAGTACATAAATTCTTGATTTACTTCGCTTGAAAAGTACCCACAAGCGAAATAAAGTTTTCCTGGGAAAATTTAATATGAGTAAAATGTGGTAAGATATTTCCTATTAAAGTTTAAAACTCATATTAAATTTTAAGAGTTTAAACCCAAAGGATCAAAGATTCTATAAAGTTATTCTTAGAACAAATTATTCTAATAAAGTTAATCTAATCTCATAATTGTGAAAACTCAACAAAGTGTAATAATTTTCAATGTGCTTAAATGATAAATGTGTTATGTCCTCGATAATACTTAAGTGGACTGATTCAGTTTCCAACCCATATTTGGTATACCATGCTTAATTTTTTCAAGGATAAAAAAGGAAGGGGAAGGAGTTCTGTAACTTCTTAATAAAAAATGTGGGATATCAACTTCAAGGTTAAAAATTTGGTACATTTTATCCTTTAAAAGGGGTTTGCTTTCCTTCATTATGTTATTTACTCAGATATTCAATTTTGAAAAATTAGGTATCAGTTTTCAAATCAAGTTATTATTTTTGAAGGAATTATTCCCTAACTGAGGGCTTTGTCGAAGAAGTTTAAAAAATCCCACATATGGATTAAATAGTGCATGATAATATAAAGAATGTATTATCGAGGGATGTCTATTTATTTCATGGCTCATAAAGTTGTTTTTCTGATTGTTTAACTCTCAATACTTGTTTTAATTGCATAAGGTTGAGCAATGAAACAAGTTATTAAGGACGCCATGAATAAATTATAAAGTTTCGAGATCATACACATTTGTTAATGCAAATCTTTTGTACTTCATAAGTTAATGGTCGTGTGTAAAATGCACAAATTCATGAGAATTTATCTCTACTTCTTCTGCATAAAGTATTACAGTATGTGAAGCAGAAATAAATATGAGTACAAATATAGCTACATAAAGCAATGCATTTCAGTTCATTAAAAATTTGCGGATTAAGGCATAAAATAAGGAAATTATGTCATACCGTATCGTTAAGGTATAATAAAGTAACTGCAAATGTATGAACTGACTTAGGAGATCACAGAGTTTTATATCTACTAATTAAGTTGAAGTTTGGTCTTAAAGATGAAATATATCTCTTAAAGTTTTCCACATTAGTTATATCGTTTTAACTCTTGAGTTATATGAGAAGTGGAAATAAAGTTGAAACATATTTATGATTGTCTATTGCAAGTTAAGGTATATAATCCTATTTAGACAATCAATAATTATCTATAGATCCAATTCAAAATGTAGATTTGGTTATCAGTTTTGCACCTTGATTTTACCTAAGGCTAAGAAAGTTACGTTTCATGAGAATCTTGAACTTAGTGGGAGTGGACTTATTAAGAATTAAGGGATAAGGGTAAGTTCCGTAAAGATTATGAATGAATTGTTTCGTCAAGTATTCATGAAGGGGTGTTTGAAACAATTAAAGTTCACTCTATCAGGAATTGAGTTCAGAATGATTGTTCCCTTCAATTAATGAATTGAATAAATTCTCAAGATAAAGTGAATTAGTGACTACATCATAAAGATATAGTTGATGTAGGTGCCTTTGGCTATAGTTTAGTTTTATTTTCACATACCATGTTTGAGATCACCTCCACCTTCAAGTATTTTTTGGATAAAGAGATGAAACATAAAGTCAAATTCAAGTTTGATATTCAGTTAAATTACTTTTGGGTGAACTCAGTCTATAGGACTAGAGATCTTTTGGTAATATGAAGTTAAACTTGAATTAAAGAGTTTCACTTGAAAATTATGAATCATGATTAAGAGACGAAACATAAGGCGAAATTTATGTTTGACATCTACTTAAATTACTTTCGATTGAACTCAATCTATAAGATTGGGATCTTATTGTAATATAAATTCAAACTTGAATTAATGAGATTCACTCGAAGGTTACCAATCATGGTTAAGGTACATCTATTTCAGTTTGTTAAGGTTAATGTGTATGCTTGTGAAAATAATATTCTTGAAGTAAAACTTATTAAAAATAACTAATGTCCATATAATAGAGTTTTCACATTTAAAGATAGTCACTATACAAGAATTCCCAATAAATGTTACATAAGGTCCATAAGGAAAATTCTCACGTAAGTTTCGTGAGATCTATTGGTGAACTTTTGTATTGAAGGAATGGTGAGAGTTCAATTTGACTACAGTTAGTGACTTGATTAGCTAAAATAATAAAATACGTTCTTTCTCAAAACCTTGAGATAGAGGTTTATGTGAAGCCATAAAGTTTGATGGCATGAGGATTCATATGAGAAAACCTATAAAGTTTTAGGTTTATCTCGTAAATTTTATGTAAGTTTGAGAAAGATTTGATTGATATATGCACCTATTCATATGAGTGCTCAGCTGAAACGTGTATTTGGGAGAATTAGCGGATAAAAGGTTATTATATTTTCATCTGCAAAATTTGGTACTCAATTTTCAATTATTTTAAGAGTACTTAAGTATGTTTTAGCAGGAAAATTTTGACTGACATTAAGATTATGGTCTTATTTGGAATAGTCAAACAATAAAGCTTTCTCTGTAAGGAATCAAGTTTTAAGCTCAACTAAGGGATCGATCATTTAACAATGTTCGATCAAATTTCAGTATTGGTGGACATAAAGTATAGGTCATAGAGTTACACTACTCACCTCGAGAGTTGCAATAAATTTGCTATGAAGCAATTACACAGACATTTGTTGGTTGTCGAAATATGGTAAGGCCAATAAAGACTTTGACAACATCACAATGATGTTCTTATGGAAGAATAGCAAAAGTGAAAATTGCAGCAATATATATCGATATAATGTTAATGCTGCTAAAGTTGCATGTAGTTAGAAATGGATCAATTTTGTTGATCACATGATTAAAGAATTGCTAGCACTACAGTTGAGATATCATGAGAATCATTTAAGGTTGTTGAATCATTGAAGATTGACTTCACTTTTGTATTTCACTAAGAAGATAATCTTGGTATTATCTAGGTCACGAATATCTATCAGTTACGCGTATTAAGGATTAATTCATCGGGATGATAAAGTTGCACGAGTGACTTATAACAAGTCAGTCATAAAGTTTCCCTAAATTGCTTATTTTGATAGTGTTATGCATCGTGACACATGGATGGGAAGTGTAAGCCCCCTTGTGCTCGAATACGAGTACGGGCTAGGATGCTAGGTCCCTCACTCGCATACCAGCCTTAACAGGGTGCTAGAGGGAAGTATTGGATTAGCCACATGGATACTCTACGGAGTCTAGCGACAGGAATTCGGTGTAAAATTCCCTAGGAGCAATATCACCTGCTATGGATGCCAAAAAGCTAAAATAAGCTCTTTAAGGGGGTATGACCTCCCTCGGTACCAAGACCAAGGTGTGTGGCAAACATCTGCGGTAGTGTGCTGAGATGCTCGTATGCGTAATGGCACGAGCGTGGTACCGTGTGGCAATGGGCGATCGGCACGGTGATCAATGCGGGATTGATCACTAGCAGGATGCTCGATGAGGATCGTTGGGTGTCACGATCCTTGGCTGGAGTCCACAATGCGGTGTTGCTCAGTCAAGTATTTGGTTTGTTGCTCGGTCATTGATTTATTGATGGCTTGGCTTTGCTCAATCAGGTGCTCGAGTAAGCTCTCGGCGAGATGTGTGGCACACTAGTGCATGGGCATGCTACGCTACACTCGGCGAATGCTGTGGCGTGCTAGCACTAGGAGTGCTATGCTGCTCTCGGTGGGATGCTATGGCATGCTAGTACTAGTAGCGCTATGGTACAAGCTCGGCTAGATACCACGGTAGCGTGCTAATGCATGGGCACGCTACCATCTGACGACGGTGGGCAGCATGGTGCTAGCACTCGGTTGTGCTAGCACGGTCCCTGGTGATGACGGCTGAATCAAGGGTGCATGCGTGGTGCATGCAACCCAACTAAGTGTGGGCGGCACTCAGGTGGACTCGATGAACCCTCATAGTGCGGACCATGGGGTGGCGGTTGACCAGTTGACCGAGCCAGCTTTGACCAGGCAGTTAACAAACAATGGAGTAGTTACCTAGCAGTTGTCAGAGTCTGTAACTTCTGTTCGGTTATATTGTGTTCTGATTGGTTGTCCATTTTTGGGTCTGTGTATGTGTGGCCGTATGCTACACGGTTGTAAGGCAGACGGCTAGAACACGAACTCTTGTAACCTGTCGGCCCAAAATCGAGAGTCTGTGTGAATCTCGTGTGAACCTTGGTGAGGAACTCGAGTGCCTGTCAGTAGAAGGAGGAGCACAAGTGTGTGAGATCGCGAGGTGTATCTTCGACAGTGTGAAGTCCAAGTGAGGAGTACAAGTGCCGGAGCACGAGGTACATACTCGGCAGTGCGATCTATATCGTGTTGGGTTTTGCTGTAACTCGAATTATGAATAAGAGTTGAGATTTTCCCATTCTGTCTGTGTTGCGTGTACTTGTTTCGTTGCTGTATCATCGAACAATCGATCTGTGATAGCGGTGCTTAACCTCGAGTCGAGTTGCGTGTGCGTGATTGAGTGGCTGGCTGAGAGTGCGGACTGCTAGCACTAACACGAGAGCGAAAAATTTGGTGGAACTTTCGACCCTGTGACAGGAAATACCCACTAACTAGGTATTACCACCATGGTTCGTGTGTAGCATTTTTTGGATAAGTGGGAGGATACCACAATTCAGGGAATATCAAGTTTGGCCAAAATAAAGTTTAACACTCTTATACATGGGGCCAAGTGGGAGAATATTGGATATTTTAATATCCGAATAAAAATAAATAAATATCCTTATTAAGTGTCCCTCATGCCACAATATCCGAATATGGTATTTGTGTGAGATATTCCATACTGGTGGTTAAATAATATCTTTTTTATGGAAGGATATATAAGGAAATCTTATTTTGAGAGATCCCTACATCCACCTATATAAAAGGTCTGTGCCACCATTTTAGCATCCCATCCAGAGAGGTAAGGAGTTAGAAAATCCTTTCAGTTTTACCTATTTTTTCATCCCTTTCAGGTTTCAATAAATGATCGGGGTTCGTGATTGACCAAGTAAGGCATCAGGAAACTCCAATCACGTTGATTCAATTTCCATTACGCTTCCGATTAAATTGATCACTTAACGAATTAATCACATAGATCATGGATATTATTCAGTATTAAATTTCTTATATTTCATAGCAAACTTTCAAACTCCACCTAACTGTCTACAACCGCTAGCTTCGTTGATATCATTTCATTACGTGATATAAAAAAAAATAGAGTTAACGGTCGCTTTAATCCCTTGTATTGTACCTGACCAACGATTCAGTTCCTAATCTTTTTTTCCACCAATTTAACTGGAATGTCTGTTGAGATATAAATCCCACATCGAAGAATTAATAAGTTAAAATATGGCTTATCAATGAGTTAGTGCCACCAACCCATCAGTTTGAGTTTTTGGGTTCCAGGTGGATATTTCGCAATGTCCATCATGTTTTCACAATGTATAGCCATTAAAATGCCATAAAAAATCCTACATGACATCCACATGGCATAACTATGTCAAGTTTATATTTTTAAGTGCAGACTTACACTATAATCTCTAATATTTCAACAAACCAATAATTTAATCCCCAAACTTTTTCTCCACTAATTTGAACCAATCATTCACTATTTTACCATCACCTTTGTCATATTTTCAATATATTATAAAAATCTAATCTAGTACTGAACTGCTTTAAACATATTTTTATTTCCAAAACTTGTAATTATTCTCTTACCTCTTACTGTTTATCAAATTTTCAAAAATTTGCCATCCGAAAACATTTTCACTACTTCAATCTTTCAATTTTCTCCTCTAACTGTCTTTTCTTGCACTTGATAGTTTTTCTCATCTATTTTAACATATCTGAAAAGTCTAAGCCATTAAAAGAGCCAATCAATTCCTCTACTCATGAAGCGTTGCATTTGCTTCTTGAGAGCCCAATCAACTACCTATGGTTTAACTTTCACTATCTTTACGTAAATTTCTGCCCTCCTTAACTCCCATGCCATGTCATGACCCTACCTTGGGTTGAACTAAAAGCTAGGCCAAGCTCATTATACTTATAATTCTTTAAGATACATTTATCTTGATACATATACCTCTTCTTACCTCTAATTGACCCATCCTATTCAACTTCTTCTACCTCTCTCGTGCAAATTTCTTGAAATGTTTCTTCAAGTCCAACATGTGTTTATCCACCTATCCTAGTTGGTTGTAGATGGTTGTCAAGAAAAGCTCAATATCCTGGGAAGAAAATGGATCATCAATGCATTGATGTTGTATATATGAATGGCTTGTGGTAGGAAATGCAAGACCAATTCATAACTGAAGAAGTATTTTAAGAAAGGGGTAATAACCTAATTACGCCTGTACTTTGACCAAATTGTCACTTTTAGCTCGAAATTTTTCGCGTGACCTAGGAAGGCATGAACTTTAAAACATTTGTCACGTTTAGAACGACGACACATAATTTGTCCACGTGGCAAAGCCACGTCACTTTTCAGTCGGCCACCTGTGAGACAGCTCAGCAAATTCCATCAATGTTGACGAATTTTGTGACGTCGTGCTAAACAGGACAAATGTTTTAAAGTTCATGCCTTCCTAAGTTACGCGAAAAAGTTCGTGCTAAAAGTGCCAATTTAGCCAAAGTATAAGTGTAATTAGGTAATTAACCCTTTAAGAAATTGCAGAAGTGGGAGAGATAAAAAAACTAAATAGGGAAGTAGAAGTATTGAGAGAAATATATTTCAGGAAATCATATGTACAATAAGTAAATGGATCGATTTGCTATTCTTGGTATTTGATGACTCAGACTTTTTGAATGCATTGAGAAAGATGACGAAAGCCATTGAAGTGGAGAAAAGAAAGATTAAGTTGGAGGAGAAAATTGAGAGGCTGAGAAGTGGAAATGTTATTAATAACAAATTTCTATAAATTTGATTAATGATAAGAGGTAAAATAGAAACTATAAGTTTTTGAAAATAAAAAATATAATAAAATAATTCAGTGCAACATTGAATTTTTAGTGAAATTTTGAGGTATGATCAAAGTGATGGTTAAATAGTAGATGTTTTAGTCAAATTGGTGGCAAAAAATTTGGGGACTAAATTATTAACTCAATGAAATATTAAAGATTAAATTAGTAGCAAAAAAAGATTAGTGACTAAAATATTGGTCAGGTACAATATTTGACATGAAATTGATTGTTGCAGTGAATAAATTTAAGTGTCAATTATCTCAATGATTTTACATAATTTGTACAAATTAAAATAAATTATATTTGTATTTTCACACCACATCAATGTAAATTAAAGCAATCTAAGATTTCTCCTTTGCTATCATTTTAGGAAAGAGCCAATTTTTGTTCCAAACCAGTGAACTCTTAGAATGAATATTTTTCATGTCGACGTAGGATTATCATTTTTTTTTCCTATTATTTGTCTATATTATTTTAAGAGAGAAGTGGGTAGTTGTAGTCTTTTTTTCTATTTCAAAACTACACAACATCCTAATTTAGTTATGATAGTTTCTAGGTTCTTTATCGACATTTCGATCATTTCAAAATAGGTACTTCACTTACTGTCTCTTTTTTACTCCACAATAGTTTTTATTCCAAAAATGTTTGTGGATCCCTCCGTAGTCGCGATTATCTGAAGCTATTCGTTGATGGGATGTCATTTTACAACCGTATTTAAAGACATTTTATCATTTGAAAAAGCTTGGCCTGTGGGAATAGGGACAGTTAGTCGATTTATTTAAGTAGCGCATAACAACATTTTTATTTATTTTTAATTGTATTTGACGATCTTCACCGTGGCTAGTACGGGTCATTCACTATTTTTTGTGTTAGGATGAAAAATTTGTCATACATTTTTCTTTTTCTTTTTTTTGCTCAATTTATCACCTCTTCATCACTCGTGCTGAACTGAGGTAAGTTTGGTCATTTACTCAACATCTGTCAGTGCAGAAGTAAGGGTAAATCACCCAAAATATATGTTGAATTTCAAAATTTTCTATTTTGTCATGTGTCTCAAAAAATATAATTGATCACATGCTTTATTTTTCTCCACTTAAGGACCGTCTCCCACTTGACCCTTCCATGTGAAATGCCTGCACGGCACTAACTTCTCATGTGGCAGCACAACTGTCACGGTCATCAGCAAATCCTTAAATATTTGATAAAATTGAAGAAAATTAAAATAAAAATATGAAAAATTAAAATAAAAATACAGCAAAAAATTTGATGGTCATTCCCGAATAAAAAGTGGGGACCCTTCAAACTTACCATATGAAGGAAGATAACACATGTAATTTTTGGGCTAATTATAAAAAGAAATGTATTTTAGGGTCAAATTTTCCCGCTTAGATCTCGAGTTCTAATGAATAATATAATTTCCTAATTGTAGATGCGATAGAATATCAAACGTTATATTGAGT